>MJUU01047022.1:39283-79307 GCA_002080025.1 Modiolus philippinarum | reverse complement strand
AGATATATATATATATATATATATATATATATAAATATATATATAATGAACCATTTATCACAGGGTCAAATGGGTAGGGACCGGAAATTTATCAGCCAATCTCCAGTCTTATACAACCTTCCGAGGGAGTAGTAATTCGGCAGCGGTTTTCCAACATTTAGATTCGAGTTGCATTGATGAGATGTGAATACATCGAAACGGGGCCTTATCTGCAACAGTGAAACTCGAATGTAGTGTTGAGTGTCACTCAAATTGTAATGGTCAAATTCCTTAGTGGAAAGATGTGCTCGATAATATCACTGCGTGTCACTCAAATTGTAATGGTCGTCCGTCCGTCCTTTAACTTTTTTCAAAATTCTTCTCCTCTGAAACTATTGGACCAATGCTCATCACCAGGGTATGTACTTTCTAGTTTGTGATTTTTATGTCCGTAGACCAAACAACTTGGCCGCTGTTGCTAAAAATAGAACATAGGGATAAATTGCTGTTTTTTGCAATTAACTCACGAGGAGGATGTCATTGCAATGCTGGAATTCTTGATTGATAACATATTTGTAGAATTTGGAGGACAAGTTTTCCAGCAGACAATAGGGATACCTATGGGGACTAATTGCGCCACTTCTAGCAGATTTGTTTCTTTATTCGTATGAAGCCAGGTTCTTACAAGGGCTAGTTCAGAAAAAAGACAATAAGCTAGCCAGATCCTTTAATTTCAGTTTCCGTTATATAGCTGATGTTCTTTCATTGAACAATCCTAAATTTAAGGATAACCTTCATCTTATATACCCAAATGAACTCGAAATTAAAGAGACCACTGATACACCATCATCAGCATCATACCTGGACCTTTATCTCTACATTGACAACTCTGGACATCTGAAAACAAAACTTTGCGACAAGCGTGATGATTTCGACTTTCCAATAGTGAATTTCCCGTTTTTTGAGCAGTAATATTCCCACTTCTCCGGCATATGGCGTGTACATTTCACAACTCATTCGCTTTTGCCGTGCCTGTAGTTTGTACAGCGATTTTGTCAACAGAGCGAAATTACTGTCTCAAAAACTTATGCATCAAGGGTATGTTCAGTCACTGTTGCAATTGTCACTACAGAAGTTTTACGGTCGTCACCATGATTTGACAGACCATTAAAATGTTTCTGTTTCACAAATGAGAACAGATATTTTTTTGGTAGATCCAGAGTTTGTTACCGGACTGACTAACACCGACTGTGACAAAACCGGACTTTTCTCTGGCAGTGTAACGGGTGCCACATGTGGAGCAGATCATGCTTACCCTTCCGGAGCACCAGATGATACCTCAGTTTTTATAGGGGTTCACACTGCTAGTGCTTTAGTTTTGTGGCGTTCTTGTTCATTTTTGTTTATTTGTTTTGTCTTTGTCATACTGTCTCAATTCGTATTGCTGCGAATTAGCATGATTATGGATTTATGATTTTAGAATTTCACCTTTCCTTGTTTTGCCGATGTACTCAAAAGCCATTACAGATATCAAAAATCTGACATGAGGTAAAAATGATCAGCATGATGAGATCTACCCACTGTGCAATTTTGAAGAAAACCCATCGCGGAGTTATAGCCCCTTTTCCGTAAAATTTTAAAAAAATTTGCATTTTTTTATTTTTTATTTCAAAAATGTAACAGATAGAGGTCAAGAGGTCAAGTGTAAACTGCAAAAATGTAGAGCATATCAAGATCTACCCATTCTGAAATTTTGAAGAAAATCCATAAACCCTTGTAGGAGTTATTGCCCTTTTTTCACCGAATTTTTAACATTTTTGTATTTTCGTCTTTTATTTCCAAAACTATAGAAAATGAAGATTAAGTGTAAAATGATGAAATGTTTGCCATGCTGTGGCGACTTCAAAACCGGTGTTGAAAATTGTTCGTTGACCGCCATTTTTAAAATGGTCGCCACAAAAGGCGGGAAAATTCAACATTGTCCGATTTCAATGAAATTTGGTTTCCAGATAGGTATTGATGTTGCAACTTCAAAACTGGTATTAGAAATTGTTCGTTGACCGCAATTTTTAAAATGGCTGCCAAAAAGGCGGGAAAATTCAACATTGTCCAATTTCAATGAAATTTGGTTTCCTAATAGGTATTGATGTCACAACCTTAAAACGGATGTTAATAATTGTTCGTTGACCGCCATTTTCAAAATAGTCGCCAAAAAAAGGCGGGAAAATTCAACATTGTCCAGTTTCAATGAAATTTGATTTCCAAATAGGTATTGATGTTGCAACTGCAAAACTGATGTTAAAAATTGTTCGTTGACCGCCATTTTCAAAATGGCCGCCAAAAAAGGCGGGAAAATTCAACATTTTCCAATTACAATTAAATTTGCTTTCCAGATAGGTATTGATGTCGCAATTTCAAATCCAATGTTGAAAATCCTTTGTTGACTGCCATTTTCAAAATGGCCTCCCCAAAAAAAAACCCGGGAAAATTCAACATTATCTGATTGCAATTAAATTTGGTATCCAAGTGGATATTGATGTCATAACTTCAAAACCGGTGTGTTGAAAATTTTTTGTTGACTGCCATTTTCAAATGGCTGCCAAAAAATGCAGGAAAATTAAATGTTGTCCGTTTTCAATGAAATTTGGTTTCCAAATAGATATTGATGTTGCGACTTCAAAACCGATGTTGAAATTGTTCGTATTTCAAAGTTGGTGTTGAAAGTGGTTTAGCAAGAACGTTTTTCGTCAAAAAAGCCCAACAAAGAAATATAGTAAAACATTGTTAGACTTTAAATACTGTACAAAATATTGGTTGCCATGGTGTTCGAGGTACTAATGTTTGAGAGCCCAACAAAGAAATATAGTAAAACATGGTTAGACTTTAAATACTGTACAAAATATTGGTTGCCATGGTGTTCGAGGTACTAATGTTTGAGAGACTGATGATCAACTATATAACTTACAATGTTACAACAACTGTGGCAACTGAAATCCAGGTGAGCGATACAGGCTTCTGTGAGCCTCTAGTTTCTTAATTTTGCTTCTTTTGGAATTAAGCTGTTTCTTTTTGGGGGGTGGAATTTGGAGGTACATTGTGATAAAAATGTCTAACTCAGAAAAGGTAACCTGAGCTAATGTTACAATTATGAATAATTTACTTAAATGGTGATCACGTCATTTATTGGCATATTTTGTGACCATATTGGGTTTTTGTACAGTCCAACGGCTGACGTCATAATTCTCTGAATTATTAAACCGAAATACATTTTTGGCATTGAAATATAAAAGAATGCTATATGTACAAATTTTGTGATAAGAAACAAGTAGAGAAATGACATCTATCCAACTAGATGATAACATGAAAGATGCACACATTCTACAAACCGACAGACAAAAATACGGTAAATCAGATTTTCTGATGTTGGAATGAGTGTTTCGACCATGTCAAGGACGGATAAAGTGTCTGATTAATAGTATTTACAACGTTTAGCAATCTGAGGTGCATCAAAAGATACTGTGTCATGTCTACGTGGTTTGGCTATTGTCAAGCCCTATTCATAACGTCATTACGTATCTATACAATTTAACCATGCTTTCTGTCAAGTTATATATCAACATTGCTGTCAACATCAGCTGACTCTTGGTGCATCAAGCTTATCTAACAAGGTTCATTTTCCTGGCATTTTGGAACTCGATGCAAATCATGTACAACCACGACTGCAAAGAGATCTGCATTAACAAGTGCAAATGAGTTCTTATAAAACGTCTGATGAGATCACTCAAAAAAAGTACTGGTTTAAGACCGTTGCTTTCTTTTTGTTAACCGAAATCCACGTGTGATGCTAAAGAAGGTGTAGCTAGATTTGATGTTATTCAAATTATTGATTGCATGCTACTTCCATACCCAAGGGTTACGATCCCCTTAGCTAGTGTATATGGAGGGCAAGTTGTTTTAATGACGATTTGAGCACGACAGTCGGTTGTAATCAGTTTATTGATTAATTGTTTGTTAAGATCCCGTCGGCATGCATGAAATGAGGTAGATATTACCCTTGCTCGATCTTTGTTGTTTTTTGAGCAGCTACACTAGTAAGATATCATCTTACCTCATCGTAGGAGACACAAAGGCCATGACTGTTCAGTATCTGTTTCAAGTTTTAAGAACCATATATATGGCAGATTGGTAACGTAAGTCCCAAATGACACAATTAAATAAGTTTATATTAACAGAAATAACTAAATACCAAAGTTACTGTGAATTTAATTTCTGAATATGCGCATTTCGACAACTTATGTGCTTTCAGTGCAGATAAAATCTAAAGGTTTGGAAGACCATCAACCGAAAGATGTTTAAAAACTGATAGAGAACGAATAACCAATATGATCTAAAAGTAAAGCCAAAATCAGCTAAGGACAGAGCTTTGCATGTGGAAGATACTCCTTCGTTTTCAATAAAATTTGCAAAAATTGAGATATTTTAAGGTTCCAAATAGAATCGGATCTCGGGTCAGCACCGAAGTATTTACTACTGGGCTGGTGAATACCCTCGGGGACTAACAGTCCACCAACAGAGGCTGCGACCCAGTGGTAACAAATAACTAAATACTGAAGTTACTGTTAATTTAATTTCTGCATATGCGCATTTCGACAGCTTATGTCTCTTCAGTGCGGATAAAATATAAACGTTTGGAAGACCATCAACCCAAAGATGTTTAAAAACTGATAGAGAACGAATAACCAATATGATGTATAAGTAAAGCCAAAGTCAGCTAAGGACGGGGCTTTGCATTAGGGAGATACTCCTTAGTTTTCAACAAAATTTACAAATATTTAGATATTGTAAAGTTCCAAATAGAATCGGCATTCAGGTCAGCTCCGAAGTACTGACTACCTGGCTGCTGAATACCCTCGGGGACTAACAGTCTACCAGCAGAGGCATCGACCCAGTGGTAACAAATAACTAAATACCAAAGTTACTGTGAATTTAATTTCTGCATATGCGCATTTCGACAACTTATGTCTCTTCAGTGCAGATAAAATCTAAACATTTGGAAGACCATCAACCCAAAGATGTTTAAAACTGTAAGAGAACGAATAACCAATATGATCTAAAAGTAAAACCAAAATCAGCTAAGGACAGAGCTTTGCATGAGGTAGATAGGTAGTTTTCAATAAAACTGACAAAAATTTAGATATTGTAAGGTTCCAAATAGAATCGGCTTTCGGGTCAGCACCGAAGTAACAGCAACGGGTTTTATTTATAAACATTTAAACATTTACGGATCATTCCTAGCGACACATATATAACAGATGCAAAAGATAATCGTCAAGAAGAAAGCACAAAAAACTGTCAGAGTTTTATATATTTGATACAAAATGAGATACATTTGATACTTGATCAGGAATAGGATATTCCGTTTCTCATATGACACCTGACAAAAAATAACGGAAGTTCATGCAGAATATGATGCTCCGGAATTTCATGTTTAACATTTTATGAGGTTTTCCGTCAGGAAAAATTTCATATTGCTGTCGAAACAGAATTTATCGCGAGTATGAATCCTTCATCAGGTTATAAATATGAGTCCAAATTGTGCATTTAATTGACACCATCTTTCCAAGTGTGACTTTACATATGCATTTGTGAGGAAAATATGTTTATTTCAACATCCTCAAAGGGGGATTGAAAAGAACACATGAGTATATTTCCGCGAAATGATCAATGATGTTAACAGGACTCACATTTATTATATACAAACCGTAGTGTATGTAATTATGTTACATGTCATGAAAACATCACCTGTACGCCTATACGTTCATTATATCAACTTGCACATAGGAAGTTAGTACTTGAATTCGATTCTAATGTAAGCCAAGAATAATTATGTCCAGGAGTGTGTATTTATATTATGAACTCCTGCAGAGACCGAAATAAAAAAAAATCATACCATAGTTTAAGTCGGACACTCTTTTCAATGGAAGCACTTTAAATGTAACAACTGTGTAGTTTCAAAATTTGTTAATACTGTTATCACAAGTTCGGTCATTATTCAAAATTACCGAAGATGCTGTTAATTTGGTTTCTGCATATGTGCATATCGACATCTTATGTCTCTCCAGTGCAGATCAAATCAAAACATTTGGAAGTCCATAAACCGAAATACCTGTAGAAGCTGATAGAGAACAAATAACCAAAAGTATAAAAGAAAACAAAATACAGCTACGGACGGCGCTATGCATGGGGGAGATACTCCTCAGTTTTAAGTAAAATTTTGTAAAATTTAGATATTGCAAGTCTCAAAATAAATAGGTTTTCGGGTCAGCACCAAAGTACTGACTACTAGGTTATATCATTTTCAATCTCGTCATCCGTGTAACGTTCGATTTGAAACAAAGATTTCATAGTCTGAAAATAATTAACAATGAAAGGATACGGTTTAAATGCGACAAACATGACAAAGTCTTTACTAATACATAATAAAATCAAGCAATGAAACAACGCTTTTATTGTTGCTCTTCATCTAGAAATCACTACGAGGCTATCAACAATGAGCTATGCTCATACCTCACAGTAATTTGAAGACGGCCCCTTTGCACCGGTTTGAATTCCCAACACTTGAGCATGAATTCTGAACACTTGACAACAGTTTTCAAAATTCATTTTAGCAAGATAAATGAATTTGGAAATCTCAAGTTAACCAGATCAGTCAGTTATCAAATACGCACTCAGAATATATAGTCCCGCATTTTGTGCAAAATTTCAATCGACTCAGGATGGATTCTATCCAGGACGTGTATTTAATATACGTCCTTGATTCTATCGATAAGAATAATCTTAGCGTCTATTGAAAGGAATTATCTGGGTGTATCAAAATAATTCAATATATTTCAATGCATGTGCAAAGTTTATCATCGAAATTCTTTCGCCTGGCTTTCTATCTCCTTGTATTTTTATTATCTCTGAAATACATCATATCATTCTGACAAAAGATTATAAAGTTTCCATTTTTACAACTCAGAAAATCGAATAAGAATACATCTGTACTTTGGTTTCAATCCAGAGCAGAGCCGAACACCCCCCGCCGTTATAGGTGTCGCAGGAACAATAGCTTCTGAAAGTGAAATAGTGCTACTGAGACTTAAATTTGACCTGACATGACCCTGCTATGGCTAAATAGTTATTGTACTAGAAGATGCCCGCGAATTCACGGGGAAATCTTAACAGTTTTTACAACGTAAGTTGATACTACAAATGTAGTATCAATACGCATTTAAAATTGGACATATATCTTCCTCTAGTACTCATTGGTGTTGTGCATGAATTTCATATGAATAAATTAACGAATAATTGGGTTATCATTCCAAATAGAAGCGATCACAGACGGACTGGCGGATGGACCATTCTAAAATGTGACCGGAGTTCCTTAAACAGAAAGCAGATGAGCTGCAGACCTGAAATCAAATCCCACAGCATTGGACCTCGATCATGCCTGATGATTCATACCAAGCATAAAAAAACTGTGAAAGGTATTTACTGAGAAAATTGTTACCAATATTTACTACCATTGACCATAGGTGTTAAAAAATGTACTAAGTCGGCAAACAGGAAGGAGAAAAGCAACAGATCTGAGATTAAAACCCAAGGTATAATAGGACATTATGGAGATGCTGCATACATACCAAATATCAGAAGGAACTGTTACGAAAATATTTTCCATGCCTTCGACATTCACCTGATGCTGCATAACAAAAAGTTATGATAAGTAGTTGCCATTTACTGTAAATGTCAAATATTAACATAGTCTGCAAACAGGAAGTACACAGGGAACAACGACTAATCCCCCGATATCAAATCCGACGGTATATTGCAAGCCGAATATAAATAGGCTGTGATAAGTAAATGTAGCTTCTGACAAAATGTTACAAAATATTTTCCAGTTGCCAAACCTACGATGTCATTATCAACAAAGTAATTGTCCTCTGGTGGTTGGTGTCGGGAATAACTGCTCTACTCTTCGACATTCGCTATGAATAACTTTTTTTCTGTTTGTTATTTCTGCCATTTCTGGTACATGTGGTAACAGAATTTCAATAAAATCTTTGATATTTATTCTCTGTTGTTATTTTTTTTTTTTTTGCTTTGTTTATTCCATTTCATTTTTTATCATTTTGCGGTTAATGAGGTCCCAGGGCGTGGGATGGGAACACCGACTGATCCAGCCTCCAAAAAAGGGGTTCCAATGAGGTTCCAGATCATTTTTTACCGATTATTGTCAGTTTTGCATTAATTTTGCACGAAATTTAAATTTTCTTCAAGAAAAAGTTGGTTCTGTTTTCCAGATAAAAGAAGGGTTCTAAATAAGGGACTCCCTCCCCTTAATGGACTCGCAATTAGGCAGCAGTGGCGGATTTAGGGGGGGAGCGGTTGGGCCCGACCCCCATAGGTCAGAAAATATTAAAAATTCCTAGGGTCCTAAAAAAGGGTTCCATCCCCACCCCTTTTTGAAAAAAATATTGCCCCTCCCCCTTAGCAGAAAGTCTGGATCCGCCACTGGGCGGGTTATTTATATAACAAACATACGCAAATTTACAATAATTTAATGAATATTTTTTCGTAAAACGATTAAGCAAACCAGACAAATTTTTGAACGGTAAAAGGCGGGGTTCTGTAGAATGTGGGAAAATGAACAATTACGTCCAATGGCAACGAATACCAACACAAAATGCAGTAAAAAATTCAAATTCAACGGACGGCTGACGACAGACTTATTAATGGAATACATCGAGTATATAAGGACCACGACAGAAAACTCGACTGCAAAATGTATTAGTGTAATTGTTTAGTTGACGACAAACACGTAAAGTGGTGACATTTTAAGAGTCAGCAGCTAACTTGAATTAATACTTCAATTTAGAAAGACATAACAAAACAAAAAGTCAACAATATTAAACAAATTTAATATCATAAATGGAAAGACAAAGAGGAAAATTAAGTAAGTGAGAACCGAAACTTGGAAACATGAAATTAATATTGCTGACGTTCTTTTATTTTTTAGAAACCAAGTATGTACTTTACCTCTGTAAAGGTGTGAATGTTACATTAATCAATCTATAGAGGATAAACAGAAAAACCGGAAAGCTAAAATCTCAAATTTAAACTTTCAAAAATATGACAAATGAGAGATGTCCAAATAAATTTAAGTTGAAATCTGATTCAATACTATTTTATAATACCAAATATATATAAATATTCCCAAAATTCATAAATTAAATTTGAAGAGATTTTCAATAATAATTTATGATGAATTAAGGAAAAGACAACTCTCCGGAATTGGTTATTTTAACAAAAATCGACGATTTAAAAAAAAGGTGATTGTTTTAAAGACAAATTTAGGAAAAACAAAACATCATTTCTATAACTCATATATCAAATACTTTCCATTTCTATGGTTACTGAAGAGATGCGGCTCAAAGAATTCGGTCTCTTCCTTTAGTATTATAGATTACCGAACCCGGTATTTTTCCAGGTTTTGCTGAAGTTGGTATGTTTCTGTAGCTATCTTTTCGATCCTCTGAGAGATATTTAGAATTTTTTTTTTAAGTAACAGTGAACACTTGTTTGTGAATGAACAAATCATATCTTAATATATCAAAGGGTCCCATATCAGATATAGCGAAATTCGACACACATGCGCGTTTCTTTGAACGACCTTATCAAATAATTTGCACGAACTTGGAGTTATCTGTCAATCAAACGTATGTCAATCGTATGCAATATAAACGTCCTTAACAATAATGTTAAGAGTTTTTTTTCATATTTGTAGGGGTCAATTTCATGTAATCATTCATTGAAATAAAGTATTTTTGCATATTCAAAATAAAAATCTTTTGTTAATCAAAAATGCTTAATATGACTTTTTGATTTTTTAGTGCTGTAAATATACCCCGTCAGTTGTTTCATATATAGGGCATATATATATCTGCCCTATACCCGATTTACACAATCCATACGATATTGAGAGAAACGGTCAAAATTTTGTAGAAACAATACATTTGTATCAAAATTAAGATCTGTTGACACGCCAAAGTATGACAAAAAGAACAAAATATAGGGCTACTTCCTTTATCCGTTTGCTTTCGTACTACTAACATATGAATTTTAAACACATTTGTGTTAAGCGTGTCCAGATCGTGATAACATAAAAAAAAAAAAAAAAAAAAAAAAAAACAGAATAAAGGGTTACTTTCTTTACCGCGTTTGCCTTTTGTATTAATTCGAATAATACCAAATACAGGTCGACTTCTTACTACAAGACCACTATCTTGAAAAGAAAAAAAAATGCGTCCACACGTAATTTTGAAAGACGGGTAAAGGAGTGTTCGCCCCTAATCTGACGGCTAGCTCAATTAGCCTAGACTGCTAGTGAAACACTGTCGCACTAGGGAAGAAATATAAGAAAAAAAAAAAAACAAGTCCAAAGGGTTAGGTAAAAAATCGTCATGTATTTTAGTAGGATTGGCAGTATCAGTGAGAGGCCAGTATACGTGTAAAATCTTCAGATCATTGGATCACCAAGTCAATTTAATTGATCCATTCAGAATATCCTGTCGATATCCCCAATTACACATAGAATGTAAGCTATGTCCCAGTTTTCTAGATTTTTTATTATCGGTTTCTGGCATTTTTTAACAACATTTCCGTAAAAGGATGTTGTCGACATAATTTAAAAACTTGGGATTGTCAATAATAACAGTAGTATATACGGCAATCCAAATTAAAACCACAAAGATATCATATAGAAAATGAAGTATACATCGAAAACACAGATCTGTTCTTGTGTATAAAACTATTGTCACGATGAAAGTAATGCTTTAACGAACCGGGAGATAAACTCAGTCATATAGCTTTCATCTAGGTACAGTCCCTGGATCAGTCCTTTTGACTGATCGTTGACTGGTGAGTGATCGCTGAATGATCGCTGAATCATGACTTTTGACGGCTGACGGATAGTAAAATTAACTGATGACTTATGAATGATGCGACTCTTGACTCTTGAATCATGACGGATGACGAATAGAAAGAAAACTAATTAATTATGCAGGGATGATCGGTGACGGATGACTGATACAGGTAAATTGAAAAATTACCGGCGAAAAGAATCTCACCGAGCGTTGATATATAATTCCTAGTAAGATCGAAAGTCATTATCGATACATGTATCTGATAGTCATTAGCAATTCACGAGCATGACAATTGTACTTTAGTGTTTAAGAATCAAAATCCTACTCAACTTTGCCAAAAATTTACAAAAGATTACATTGCAATTGTTAAAGTCATTTTTTTTCGAACAGGCCAAGTGTGTACAAATCTCCACCAAATTGTGTTGACATTTCAAACTCAAAATTATACTAATCAGATATTGTTTTACCAAAATTTCATAAAAAGTATTATATTGCAAACATTCAAAGCATATCGATACACTTCATATATGGAAATTACTGAATAAATCACTGTAAGATGGCATTTCTAGAGATAAAGTTCACTTTTCACACTAGAAATTTTATTTATGGGATGTTATTTGCTAACATACATAAAAAGTGTATATCGCAAACTTTCAAATCATCTCGAAACACTTCAGATATTGAAATTACTGGAATAAATCACTATAAGATGGCATTTTAAGTGATTGTGTTCATTTTTCACACTCAAATAACTATTTATAGGATATTTATTTGCTAAAACACATAAAAGTTTATATCGCAAACTTTCAAATCATTTAGAAACACTTCAAATATGGACATTACTAGAATAAATCACTACAAGATGAACATGAAAAAATGTGATAAAAATTTACTTATGAATCTTCATTTTAGTCATTACATGTATACCGGTTAGTGCGAAACTTTCCTCTTACACATTATTTTGTTCAATATTCCATGAAAATGAAAAAAAGGGATAAAAAATTAATTATGAATCTTCATTTTAGTCATTACATAGACACCGGTCAGTGCGAAACTTTCCTTTTACACATTATTTTGTTAAAAATTCCATAAAAATTGATAAAAATGGGATAAAAAAATACTTCTGAATCTTCATTTTAAGTTTTACATAGAGACCGGTCAGTGCACAACTTTCCTTTTACACATTATTTTGTTAAAAATTCCGTGAAAATGAAAAAATATGATAAAAAATTACTTATGAATCTTCATTTTAGTCATTACATATACGCCGGTCAGTGTGGAACTTTCATTTTACTCATTATTTTGTTAAAATTCCATGAAAATGAAACAATGTGATAAAGAATTACTAATAAATCTTCATTTCAGAAATTAGAAATACATCGGTCAGTGTGGAACTTTCATTTTTCTCATTATTTTGTTAAAAATTCCATAAAAATGAAAAAAATGGGATAAAAAAAATTACTTATGAATCTTCATTTTAGTCATTACATGTATACCGGTTAGTGCAAAACTTTCCTTTTACACATTATTTTTGTTCAAAATTCCATGAAAATGAAGAAAAAATGAGATGAAAAATTACTTATGAATCTTCATTTAAGTCACTACATAGACACCGGTCAGTGCGAAACTTTCCTTTTACACATTATTTTGTTCAAAATTCCATAAAATTGATAAAAATGGCATAAAAAAATTTTACTTCTGAATCTTCCTTTTAGTTTTTACATAGAGACGGTCAGTGCGCAATTTTCCTTTCACACATTATTTTGTCATAAATTCATTGAAAATGAAAAAAAAATATGATAAAAAATTACTTATGAATCTTCATTTTAGTCATTACATATACGCCGGTCAGTGTGGAACTTTCATTTTACTCATTATTTTGTTAAAATTCCATGAAAATGAAAAGATGTGATAAAGAATTACTAATAAATCTTCATTTCAGACATTGCAAATACACCGGTCAGTGTGGAACTTTCATTTTTCTAATTATTTTGTTAAAAATTCCATAAAAATGAAAAATGGGATAAAAAAAATTACTTATGAATCTTCATTTTAGTCATTACATATATACCAGTTAGTGCGAAACTTTCCTTTTACACATTATTTGGTTCAAAATTCCATGAAAATGAAAAAAAAATGGGATGAAAAATTACTGATGAATCTTCATGTCAGTCATTACATAGACACCGGTCAGTGCCAAACTTTCCTTTTACACATTATTTTGTTAAAAATTCCATAAAAATGAAAAAATGGAATAAAAAAATTTACTTTTGAATCTTTATTTTAGTTTTTACATAGACACCGGCCAGTGAAACTTTCCTTTTACACATTATTGTGCTAAAAATTCCATGAAAATGAAAAAAATATGATAAAAAATAACTTATGAATCTTCATTTTAGTCATTATATATACGCCGGTCAGTGTGGAACTTTCATCTTACTCATTACTTTGTTAAAAATTCCATGAAAATGAAAAAAATGTGATAAAGAATTACTAACAAATCTTAATTTCAGAGATTGCACATACACCGGTCAGTGGAACTTTTATTTTACTCATTATTTTGTTTAAAATGTTATGAAAATAAAAAAAAATGTGATAAAAAATTAAAAGGACAATTGTTCAGAGAACAATTGCAAGGTCTTTCCCAGTTAATGTTATATTTTATGTCACGTTTTGTTACGTTAAATGTTTAAAATCATCTTGATGAGACACACATTGTTTCCAGTATATTAGAGTAGCCATTTCTCATCGTCTTAAAGATTTTACGATAAAAAAGAACAAAAATTTGGCTATGACCTTGACCGATGACCTTGATGACCTTTGACCTTGGGATCAAATTGAAGGTCGCTTCTTGCTGATTAATTTGATATGTTACAAGACCATACTATCTGTAAAGGTTTAAAATTATTACGCAAAAAACCTATTTCCGAAACGGGTCAAGGGCAATAACTCTTTGGGGAGTCATCGGAGAGCTTCGGTCCAAATGAAACAAATGTAGCCCTTGACATAATAAACATTTTTGCTGATATAATTTTTCACCCATCTATTACGGTTTACGAGTTCATATGCTAACAAGGTCAAAGGTCAAGGTCAAAGGTCACCGATGACCTTCAACCTGGTACTCAAATTGAAGCTCTTTTCGTACTGATCACTTTAAACATATATGTTTACTATATTATATGTAAGCGTTTAAAAGTTATTCGCAAAAAACCGATTTACCGAAACGCGTCAAGGGCAATAACTCAAAAACGGTTTGTCGCAGAGTTTTCGTTCAATTGAATCA
The DNA here is from genome assembly GCA_002080025.1 of Modiolus philippinarum. NCBI lineage: Eukaryota > Metazoa > Mollusca > Bivalvia > Mytilida > Modiolidae > Modiolus > Modiolus philippinarum. The sequence goes on along the minus strand of MJUU01047022.1, from coordinate 65,081 downwards.
AATGTAGATCTCAATGAGAGGAACATTTTTGAAATACATTGTTTTTATAAATTTTTTATCGTTTCCGAGATATAGCGAGAACAAAATTTCAAAGGGGGGCCATTTTGAAAATGGCGGCCAAAAAATTTTTTTGACCCCCTTTTTGTAATCAGGGTCATCAGAGCTACCTGGAAACAAAATTTCATCAAAATCCGACAACTTTGAAAAATTTGCATATTTAGGGGTCAAAAACGCGTAACCGGGGTCGCGACCCAAAAAATTGTTTTTGCATGATAAATCATACTGAGGATGAATGAAACATTTTCCCCACCTCAGATTTTTGATATCGGTTACGGTTTCTGAGTCTATCTGCTAACAACAAAAACAGGGGTTGGGGAGATAACTCTGTTACTAAAAATAGATTTCGTCCGTACCCTAAATTCGAAAGAGAATTTTTAACTTCCAGTTAGTACGCGAAGTTTCATAATGATACGTCAAAACGTTTTCCGTACAGAGACCTTACGGAAGAATAATAATAATAATAATAATAATAATAATCAGAAGAATTACTAGAAGGTCTTTCCCCTGAAAGGGAAAGACCTTAATTACTTATGAATCTTCAGTTTAGTCAATACATAGACACAAGTCAGTGTGAAACTTTCCTTTTACACATTATTTTGTTTAAAATGCCATGAAAATGAAAAAAAATGTGGTAAAAATTTACTTATGATTCTTTATTTTAGTCATTACCTATACACCTGTCAGTGTGGAACTTTCATTTTACTCATTATTTTGTTAAAAATTCCATGAAATTGAAAAAATGTGATAAAAAATTGCTAATAAATCTTCATTTTAGACATTACAAATACACCGGTAAGTGTGAAACTTTCCTTTTACACAGTATTTTGTTAAAAATTCCATGAAAATGAAAAAAATGTGATAAAAAATTACTTATAATTCTTTATTTTAGTCAATACAAATATACCCGTCAGTACAAAACTTTCCTTTTACACATTTTTTTGTTAAAAATCCCATAAAAATGAAAACAATGAGATAAAAAAATTTTTAATGAATCTTCATTTTAGTTATTACATAGACACCGGTCAGTGCGAAACTTTCCTTTTACACATTACTTTGTTAAAAATTCCATGAAAATGAAAAAAATGTGATAAAAATGACTTATGAATCTTCATTTTAGTCATAACATATACGCTGGTCAGTGTGGAACTTTCATTTTACTCATTATTTTGTTTAAAATGATATGAAAATAAAAAAATGTGATAAAAGATTACTTATGAATCTTCATATAAGTCAATACATAGACACCAGTCAGTGTGAAACTTTCCGTTTACACATTCTTTTGTTAAAAATGTCATGAAAATGAAAAAAAAATGTGATAAAATATTACTTATAATTCTTAATTTTAGTCAATACAAATACACCCGTCAGTACAAAACTTTCCTCCCGCGATCGCATCTTCTTTTCAAGTGCACTTGAAAGTGGTCACAAGTTCACTTTAGGCTGTCATGGAATCACTTTCAAGTGCACGCGAAGTGCACGCGAGGAACGCTTTTGGAGTGCACTTGGATGGAATGTTGCGTCAGCACCCAACTGTATGATTCTTTATTTTAGTCATTACCTATACACCGGTCAGAGTGGAACTTTCATTTTACTCATTATTTTGTTAGAAATTCCATGAAAATGAAAAACTGTAATGAAAATTACTAATAAATCTTCATTTTAGACATTACAAATACACCAGTTAGTGTGGAACTTCCATTTTACTCATTGTTTTGTTTAAAATGCCATGACAATTAAAAAAATGGGATAAAAAGAATTTACTTACGAATCTTCATTTTAGTGATAACAAAGACACCGGTCAGTGCAAAACTTTCCTTTTAAACAGTATTTTGTTAAAAATTCCATGAAAATGAAAATATGTGATAAAAAATTACTAATGATTCTTTATTTTAGTCATTACAAATACTCCCGTCAGTACAAAACTTTCCTTTTACACATTATTTTGTTAAAAATTCAATAAAAATTAAGAAATGGGAGAAAAAAAATTACTTATGAATCTTCATTTTAGTCATTACATAGACACCGGTCAGTGCGAAACTTTCCTTTTGCACATTATTTTGTTAAAAATTTCATGAAAATGAAAAAAAATTGTGATAAAAAATTACTTATGAATTTTCATTTTAGTCATTACATATACACCGGTCAGTGTGGCACTTTCATTTTACACATTATTTTGCAAAAATTTCTATGAAAATGAAAAAAATGGGATAAAAAAATCACTGATGAATCTTCATTTTAGTCATTAAATATATACCGATCAGTGGGAAACTTTTCTTTTACACATTATTTTGTTAAAAATGCCATAAAAATGAAAAAATGTGATCAGAAATTACTTAATATGATTCCTTATTTTAGTCATTAAAAATACACCAGTCAGTACATACAGTACTGTGCAACGTAGCCCTTACCGTTTTGACGAACGCGAAACGGATTGCTGACGGGACGCGAACGGATTGCTGACGGGAACGTGACGTGACGGGACGGGACGAATCGATTCACGTCCATAACAGTTCACGTTCAGGTACTCGTCATTTGACAATACAATACAATACAATACAATTCGTCAATTGACGAGAGAAGACTCGTCATTTAATGATATGCAAAATAATCAATAAATTTTTACACATTATTTTGTTAAAAATTCCATGAAAATGAAAATACGGGATTAAAAATTTTTACTTATGAATCTTCATTTTAGTCATAACATAGACACCGGTCAGTGCGAAACTTTCCTTTTACACATTGTTTTGTTTAAATGCCATGAAAATGAAAAAAAAATTGTGATAAAAAATCACTAACTCTTATGAATCTTCATTTTAGTCATTACATAGACACTTGTCAGTGCTAACCTTTCCTTTTACACATTATTTTGTTAAAAATGCCATGAAAATGAAAAAAATTTGAAAAAAAAATTACTTATGATTCTTTATTAAAGTCATTAAAAATACACCGGTCAGTGCGAAACTTTCCTTTAACACACTGATTTGCTAGAAATTCCATGAAAATGAAAAAAATGTGATAAAAAAATTACTTATGAATCTTCATTTTAGTCATTACATGTATACCGGTTAGTGCGAAACTTTTCTTTTGCACATTAATGTGTTAAAAATTCCATGAAAATGAAAAAATGTGATAAAAAATTACTAATAAATCTTCTTTTTAGACATTACAAATACACTGGTCAGTGTGAAACTTTCCTTTTACACATTATTTTGTTAAAAATGCCATGAAAATGAAAAAATGGGATAAAAAATCACTGATGAATCTTCTTTTTAGTCATTAAATATATACCGATCAGTGCGAAGCTTTCCTCTTATACATGAAAATGAAAATATGTGATCAGAAATTACTTAATATGATTCTTTATTTTAGTCATTGAAAATACACCGGTCAGTACAAAACTTTCCTTTTGCACATTATTTTGTTAAAAATTCCATGAAAATGAAAATATGGGATAAAAAAAAATACTAATGAATCTGTATTTTAGTCATAACATAGACACCGGTCAGTGTGAAACTTTCCTTTTACACATTGTTTTGTTAAAATGCCATGAAAATGAAAGAAAATGGTGATAAAAAATCACTTATGAATCTTCATTTTAGTCATTACGTAGACACCGGTCAGTGCTAACCTTTCCTTTTACACATTATTTTGTTAAAAATGCCATGAAAATGAAAATATGTGATAAAAAATTACTTATGATTCTTTATTATAGTCATTAAAAACACACCGGTCAGTGCGAAACTTTCCTTTAACACATTGTTTTGCTAGAAATTCCATGAACATGAAAAAATGTAATAAAAAAGTTACTTATGAATCTTCATTTTAGTCATTACATGTATACCGGTTAGTGCGAAACTTTCCTTTTACACATTATTTTGCTAAAAATTCCATGAAAATGAAAAAATGGGATAAAAAGATCACTGATGAATCTTCATTTTAGTCATTAAATATACACACTGGTCAGTTCGAAACTATCCTTTTACACTTTATTTTGTTCAAAATCCCATGAAAATGAAAAATGGGATAAAAAATTACTTATGAATCTTCATTTTAGTCATTAGGTACATAGACACCGGTCAGGGTGGAATTTTCCTTTCACACATTATTGTGTTAAAATTACATTAAAATGAAAAAATTGTGATAAAAATTGTTAATAAATCTTCAAAATATTCATTTCATTTCCCAAATTTTTTTATTGAAGTAGAATTTCAAAGTATAATTTTGAAAAATTGATTAATTTTTAATTCTATGTTCCATATTTTTATTTCTTTTTTCCTCGGCATTCGTAAGCCGATGTATTATCACTCACAAAAATAATAGCATTCCTATATTTTAATTAACCTTAATTAAAATAAAAAATGACGGGTGACGGATGACTAATGCAATCTGATTGGCTGAATGGTGAACAGTGACGGATGACGGATGACGAGTGCAAACAAGCTCTGGCTTAGGAACGGTGACTCCTGACGGATGAATGCTGACTGATGAATGATCTGACGGATGCCTTTTGAATCATGACTGATCTGACTTGACTTTTGACTGATCGATTACTCGTGACGGATCGCAGAAATGGGAATGTTGACTGGTCCAGGGACTGTACCATTTGAAATTTTTGTCAATTGTGCTACAATTACTGAAATAAATCAAGCATTAATATATTAAGTTCTAAATGCTATATTGTATACAGAACTTTATCATTTGTATATTGCAGTCATTTTCCAGCAGCCCTCAGTAGAATTACAGAAAATCCTAGATAGTCAATCTAACTACGAATCATACGACATGAGAATTATGGTGGTAGGGAAATACGGAGTAGGCAAAACTACTCTAGTTATGTTGTTGATTGGAGAAAACATTGCAGATTCAGATTCAAAATCATCAACTGATGGTATATCTCTCCTCGAAGGTAGATGTGGAGTGGACATCACATCAAGGGAGTGGGTTCTTATAAAAAGAGGTATAGTTAGTTCCTTAAATGTATTTGTATGTAGTGCAATATTTGACTGGGAATACAAAGTTCATAATAGTTTTCACCTTGCCATAAACAATGCGTTGGCGTATACAGAGTGAGGGTCCTTGAGTTGAATCCTTTTTTTCTGGGAAAATTTTGAAATTTCGTAATGAACTTGGGCAAAAATATATAAAAACTGGCAAATTAACGACTGGAAACACGTCTTGCGGGAAGCCCATTAGAACCATCTCTTTTTTTCGAAGTCTCGATCAGCTGGTGCAAAGTGGTGTCCAATCTAAATCTATATGATTCTCACTCTGATGTTGGTCAAGTATACCCATATAGGCTTTGCAAGAACTGTTAAAACTCATGTGTACTTATAAAGAGAGTATAATAACGATATAGACTGCCATTGGGATAGCGATATGGACTGACACATACGGCCCGGGAATTATCCATGTGTCAGTCCATATGGCTATCCCTAGGGCAGTCTATATCTTGTGATTATGCTCTTTATATAAGTAACTATTATATAAGTATGTGGTGGTTGTCTTCTATCAGGTCTTTTTGTCGGCCAATGGATGACAGCAGTTGTAAAAACACTTTGCCAGTTTATTTAATGTTTGTTGGCGATCCTACATCCGAGATTGCGAGAGTATGGATATGGCATTGGTCAACATATAGCAATGAATTGCGCTTATACCCTCTTGAACGTACTAGGAGGTTTGAGAAAAAGCTCATAGTTGAAGGCCTCATGGTGACTTCAAGATGAAGAACAATAACAAAAGCGTGGTTTCATTGCTTTTTAAACATCTATTTGTAGAGACTGTGTCTCTTGTGCTCCATTACTTTTCATTGTTTATTTAATAAATACCACTTGCAGTGTGATATTACAAATAGCACATAAAGCTAAGTGACAATAACATGTCGTTGTCAGAGTTGTTGATTTGCCATTTTTTATTGCATCTAAACTAAAACACGAGTTCACATTAATGACTGAGCTGCCAATTCCGTTTTGGTTAGTAATCTCTCCACAGTAATTCAATATTTTTACAGTGATAAAACAATGATATAATTTATGCTACATGTAATGTATCACATGTGCATGCTGTATAAGTAAACAATAAAAGGATATGGAGCAAGTACACATGCAACAAAGTTGCTAAAAATACATGACCAGAACCAAGCAATGAAACAGCGCTTTTATTGTAGTTCTTAATTATCTTATAAAGGAAGCTTTACCATTTTCAAATTGTCAAAAACTTAATTCGTGTGATAATTTCTACGAGTTATTGTTTTCTGCTGTTTCCGAAACTATCACGGATAAGCGTAAATATATAAATAAAATTCATCGTGTTTGCAAAAAGGAGAGAACTGCACAGATTTTACATTTGGCCAGTCAGATGTTTTCCTTACCATACAATAGAAATCATTTATACCATTGAAGGCATTGAAATATTGAATGATATGTATTGCCACTGTAAATTATCTTTTTCACTTTTATATATTTCGTACTGAATATTAGATACCATGTCAACCACAGATGATAATGTTATCCCAGTAAACTCATTTACCAAAATTCTTATTATCTACGGGGTAAAAGTGATCAGCATGACAAGATCTACATGCCCTGCAATTTTGAAGAAATCCGAAAACCCGTCTTAGAGTTATTGCCCTTTTTCTGTGAAAAATTTCAAAATTTTGATATTCTTTATTTTTTATTCACTAAAACTATGACAGATAGAGGACAACTTCAAATTACAAAAATGTTCAGAATATCAAGATCTACCCACCTTGAATTTTTGAAGAAAATCGGACTACCCATATAGGAGTTTTTGCCCTTTATTTGTCAAATTCAAGAAATTTGTTAATTTTTGTCATCAATTTAAAAAAAAATTCTCCTCTTAATCCACTGGGCTAATTTTTACCGAACTTGACCTGAATCACCACCAGGGTAAACAGTTTCAAAATTGTGTTCGATTAGTCTGAAAACCAAGCAACAAGGCTGCTGTTACTAAAGATAGAACAAAGGGGTAAATTGCATTTTTTTGCAAATAACTCCAAAACCGTTTCAGATCTCAAAAATCAGATTGTAGTGAAAATAATCAGCATGTCAAGATCTACCTTCCCTGCAATTTTAAAGAATATCAGAAAACTAGTGTTAGACTTATTGCCCTTTTTCCGTAAACTTTTCTAAATTTAAATATATATTTTATTTTTTATTTCAAAAAGTGTAACAGATAGAGGTCAAGTGTAATTTGCAAATAGGTTCAGCATATCAAGATCTACCCACTCTGAAATTTTAAAGAAAATCCAAAAATCTTTGTAGTTGTTGCCCTTTTTCATGGAATTTTCAAATTCTAAATATCTTGTCATCTTTTATTTCCATAACTAGAGAAGATGAAGGTTAAGTGTAAATCGAAAAAATGTTTGCCATGCTGTAACAACTTCAAAACTGGTGCATAAAACTGTTGTTTACCGCCATTTTCAAAATGGCTGCCCAAAAAGGCGGGAAAATTCAACATTGTCCGATTTCAATAAAATTTGGTTTCCAAATAGATATTGATGTTGCGACTTCAAAACTGGTGTATAAAACTATTGTTTACCGCCATTTTCAAAATGGCCGCCAAAAAAGGCGGGAAAATTCAACATTTTCCGATTTAAATTTGGTTTCCAAATATATATTGATGTTGCGACTTCAAAACCGGTCTTGAAAAATGTTCGTTGACCTCCATTTTCAAAATGGCTTCCAAAAAGGCGGGAAAATTCAACATTGTCCGATTTCAATGAAATTTGGTTTCTAAGTGGATTATGTTGTCACTTCAAAACAGATACTGGAAATTGTTCGTTGACCGCCATTTTCAAGATGGCCGCCAAAAAAAGGCGGGAAAATTCAACGTTGTCAAATTTCAATGGAATTTGGTTTCGAAATAAATATTGGTGTGGTAACTTAAAATTATGTTTTAAAAATTGTTGTTGACCGCTATTTACAAAATTATGTCTCAACTTCAAAACTGGTGTTGAAAGTGGTCATAAGCAATGAAATAAAAGGGACAACAGGAAACACCTACAATGGCTGATAATTATAATTACATGCCACAGTCTGGTAGGGAACTACACAGGAAAAACACAAATAAGACGAAAGACAAACGTAAACAACGATAGGAACTCGGGACAAGCGGACATGGTACCTGCACTAGCAAAAGCCAGCAGTAGGGTTAAACCGGTTTATGGGTACCCAAACAAGTACATTTTTGTCAAAAAAGCGCAACAAAGAAATATAGTAAAATAATATCAGACTTTAAATACAGTTCAAGATATTGGTGGTGTTTGAAAGACTTAAGTTCAACTGTATAATTTAAAATGTTAGCTTCATTGTGGCAGCTGAAAGCCAGGTGTGCGATACAGGCTCCTGGGAGCCTCTAGTTTATTTTTTGTTTCATTAAAATCAGTTTTGTTCCAATTCTTGGATTTTATTTTATTTTTTTAATTTTTAAAAGTTGTATGAAACTGTCAAAGAGAGGGTATTTTTCGGAATTTTTCCTAGCAACCAACCAGTTGCAATACATCCGAGTGTAATTCATCATTTACAATAACTGGACCGGACTTTTCACTGGCAGTGTGACGGGTGCCACGCGTGGAGCAGATCATGCTTACCCTTCCGGAGCACCTGATGATACCTCAGTTTTTATAGGGGTTCACACCGATAGTGCTTTGGTTTTGTAGCGTACTTGTTCATTTTTGTTAATTTGTTTTGGCTGTGTCATACTGAAGTAAAATGATAGCTGTGATTTCTAATGGCCCATCTAGTTTATATCGTCCTTGAAGCCAAATTGTAGAAGCTAGCATTACAGCCTTATTATCACATTTTGTTTTTTGTCTTTGTTTTGATTTTTAGCTCGCATGGCCTAAAAGGCTATGTGAGTTCTTGCAATCACTTTGCGTCCGTCATCTGTCGTGCTTCCAATGTCCGCTGACCGTCCGTCAACAATTTAAAAAATCCAGTTGTAATCAAACTTAACCAAAATAATTCCAAGCGTCTTTAAATTTAAAGTTATGTTCGATTAGTCGGAAAACTAAACATCGCTACTATTACTAAAAATAGAACATAGGTGTAAATTTTCTGATTTTTTGCAAATAACTCAAAAAACGGTTACAGATGCCAAATATCTAATTGGGATGAAAATGATCAGCATGACCAGGTCTAGCGGCCCTGTCAATTTTGAAGAAAATGCGAAAACCCCTCTTGGATTTATTGCCCTTTTTCCGTAAAATTTCCGAACTGTTATTTTTTTTTATATTTTATAAGAAAAATTATAAAAGATAGAAGTTAATTTTCACCGCAAAAATATTCAGCATACCAAGATCTACACATATGGAATTTTTAAAGAACTCTAAATACCCAAAAAGGATTTTTTGTTCTTTACTTGTGAAATCTTCGTAATTTAATACATTTTGTCTCGTATTTCAAAAAAGATTTGAGATAGAGGTTCAGTTTGAATGGTAAAAGTATTCAGCTGATCAAGAACTACAATTTCGACATATGTACGGGAGGCGGCCAGCAATGCATCTCATCCAAGATGGCCGCCTCCCGGAAACATAGTTTAACACAGGAAAGTAAAATGTTGAAAATTTTTGTAAATTGTTACTTCTTGAAAACCATTTCATACATCAAGTATATTTTAACTAGGCACGGTAGCATGATGGTCATTATACAGATGTAGGGTTTTAATGCCGATCATAAATCCAAGATGGACGCCACTTCAGATCTTAGTTTAACTTAGAAGCGTATGGGAAAATGTTATAAATTGCTAATTCTTGAAAACCATTTTATATATCGAGTTGAGTAAATGGATTCCCCGTGCTTGAGGTGCATGCTCTTTTTATTTTGTCATTTATGGTGTACCTGTTTATTTGAGAATTTCTCATACGAATGCACTATCCAAATTCAAAATTTTGCTTTCTTTTTTTGTAAAAAATAAACTATTTTTCTGGCCAACTATATTTGAAAGCGTTGTTTCATTTTCTTAATCATACCATATATTAATAGGGATTTTGTCCCTTGTACATTTACTCCATATCCCTTTATTTGTTTGTTAGGTAAGATAATGGTCACCTAGGAAATTTTATATATTTGTACGGATCTCAGATCTAAAATGGCTGCCAGCAGGGAATATAGATTAACATAACACCCTAGGGAAATTATTTGAATTGAAAACTGTTTCATTCATCACGCTAATATTAAGTTGGCGTGGTAACATGATGGTCATTTAACTAATATAGGATTTTAGTACCCATCGTAGATCCAAGATGAATGCAACTGCAGATCATAATTCATCATTGGACCATTTTGCTAAAAGTTGTAAATTGCTATTTCTGGAAAACCTTTTCCTATACCAAGCTGATATTAACTAGGCATGGTAATTTGATGGCCATCTGCATAATGTTGTATGTTGGTACCAATGAGAAATCCTAAATGGTCGCCATCGGGGAGTACAATTTAACATAGAACTCGGTGGTAAAATGCTTAATGGTTAATTCTTGAAAACTGTTTCGAACATTAAATTCATATATATATTAACTATGCATTTTAGCATGACATATATGACAGTAATCTACCAAATGACTGACTTTACTTCCCATCGGCTCCACTGAGATTGAACCCTTTGGACATTTTTTTATCGGTAGCTATCAGGTTAGCGATACAGGCATGTGAGCCTCTGGTTATCTTTCTTTTGTTTGCTTTTTACGTTCTTTTTCATTGAAATTCTTCTTTTGTGTGATTTTTTTTTTATTTTGGTTCGTTTGGTTTTGTGTTTTGTTTTAGTACCGTTTCTTAAAATATATGAAAATACGGTGCATATTATATTTAATACCAGGTATCAAGTAAAACCTTTGTGCTGCCTGACATTGATATCTAAGGAACATCGGCAGATACAGCTTATCACAACTCATCACTGGGGAAGATTAAATCAATTGCATGATCTTATGCTTTCCTCTTTCAGCATACGCTCTTATATTTTCTCCTTTCAGCATACACTCTTATGGTTTCTACTTTCAGCTTTCAAATAAATATGACAAACATATGTGAGAACCTGATAATGATATGTAAAAGTCTCTACAAATACATGGTAAAAAGAAGCCATGGAGGAACGTTTTTATTTTCTTCATCTTGAGTTCACTATGACTACTTAAACAATTAGCATACCTAAGAGTGGGTTCAAGACAGCCCCAAGCATCGTTTTGAGCGGAATTTTTGCTAAATGTGGAACAATCATCTCTCCACCAATTACATTTTTCGTAATAAATCAAACTAGTATGCAAATATTTTTACAATGAAAGTTGTTGCCCTGCAAACATGATAAATCCCTACCTTTACTTTGACACATGTTTTCTGCAATGAAATCAAATAATTGGTAATGAAATAGGAATGCATATTTGGTGTTGCCATTTTGTTGCAAGAAATATTCGTCATAGAAATAATCATATTATGTTCAATCAATCACACCCAATCCTCAAGTTCTACTGTCTTTGAAATTGCTCTCTTTTCCGTTAAATTTTACTTTTTGTCCACATTCAGATTCTTATAATGCCAAAGATGTTCTTTACAATCGGATGTTATTGGCACCAACATCAAAAGACACAGAGACTAAAATGTTCAACCAAACTGAGCAGCAACAGTTAGAAACAGATATTGTTGGTGGATATTCGCCAATGTCATCCAAAACTCTTAAAACATTAGGTCAACCAGGAACAACATTCAAGGATGTTTCCGAAAATACTGAGTACAATTCAGCAGATGACCAGACAACTCATTTAACAAGGAAAATATCGATTCGACAATTATCAAATAATGAAGTAAAGAACAGACTATCGAAAGCTGAATTTCAAACAAGACTGGAATTGGCATTGAAAAATGGAACATATAAAATGCAGATGGGGAGACTGATATTCTGGGATTTTGGAGGTCAATATGTGTACTACACGACCCATCAAACGTTTATGACCTACAGAGCCCTCTATGTTGTTGTTTTTGATGGTAGTAAAGATCTCCATGAATTGTGTTCCGACGGCGAATATATTCCGGGGCAACAAACGACAGCTTCTCAAGCAGGTATAATTTAAATTCTATTTACACAAACAACATGATTAAAACATTGAGAGTATTATACCATTAAACAAAAATCACATGCAAGTTTGCAATGTTAACATCGAAGATTCATATACTGTATACAAAAGGTATTGTACTTTTGTTGTGTGATTGTTTTTAGCAAGGAGTAATCAATGGTTAGATTACTGTATTTTTAATTATGTTTGTAAATGCATGAGTATGCTTCTTAATATGACACAACACATAAAAGAAACCATGCTCAAAACTTGATAAAGTTGAAACTGGTAAACATATCAGGGAAGACAATACATGTACGAATCACTCTCACCAAATGTATCTCTTACATTATTGTTTGTTTTGTGTTCTGTTTTGATGTTTGTGTGTGGGTGTGTGTGTGTTTTTTCTTATAGTGTTATATATTATTACTCATTAATAATACTTCCCCATTCATTAGAATAAATTAAAATGATCGACATTATTGACTTGCACAAGCTTTGATAATGATTTCCTCTTTAAAATCTGTATTTATTCTGCAAATATCATTCAAACCTATTGAATATGAAGATGAGACATTTATTTGAATGCATAACTTGCAAACTGACACAATCGTTATCTGATAAAAATATCGTGTAATCATATGAGGTTCGACGTACCAATAAAACTTTTATATAAAATAAAGGGGAAAGAGCGCTATATCAGTAGTCGCTTGTAATGTTATATTGATGGCACAGGCCTAAACGATTATCAGTTAATCACTCCATTATCAAATTTTTCGATTCTTTAATCAGCCGTTTAAATACAGTGAAATAACCATAATCATTTATGTAGTCTAAAAACACTCATGTAACGTCTTCAAATCAATGACTTTATATGACTTTTGTATCAAAAGTTTGAAAAAAGACGCTTCATTTCAAAGTTTGATGTTCCAGAATAACATACGGACAAGTTTAAGTTTAAAAGAAAGGAAAAAATATATCTTACTTTTTTTATTTGTTGTAAGACGTTGGCATGGTTACGTATTCGTGAAAGTTACGTTAAACAACATCACTCTTCCAAGACTAAGGCCCTGTTCTCACTACGTTTAACACAGTGTAGTGTAGGTGTACTCGAAAATCATTTTCATTTTTAAACACTATCCCGGTGAATGTATAATTTTAGGCCGAAAATGTTCAATGAAATACCAAAATAGGTCATCTTATAGGCATGCCAAATAATTCTTCCATATCATTTCATCGTATATATGTTTTTGTTTTTTTTTTGTTTTTTGTTTTTTTTGTTTTGTTTTGTTTTTTGTTTTTTTTTTTTTTTTTTTTTTTTTTTTTTTTTTTTTTTTTTTTTTTTTTTTTTTTTTTGTTATTTTTGTTTTGTTTTTGTTTTTGTTTTTTGTTTTTTTTTTTGGAAACCTTCGGAAATGCATATGTTTTAATTTATTCAATCCAACAAATTTCGTAGAATACCCACAAAATCAATGTACAAATGTAGACAAAAAATTTGATTACCAAGACCCAATTTTCAATTCATTTACATGTATATCGTCAATGGCTTTAAAACAGTATTTTTTTTCCCACAAATAGCAATTTTCCCCTTGTGTCCCATATACAGAATTATTGAAAGAAAATCCCTTTACTAGGTAAAATCTGGTTGGCCAATTATTACTTGCTGAATGTTAGAATTGTAAACATAAAACAGGTGGAGAGGAGTCCTGTATTGAAATTTGAAAATCCCTAAATTCAAGACATATTTTTTGAAATTTGATCCCGATAAATTTGACTGAAATTGAATATATTCAACATTTAAAGAAATCTGAAATGTAAATGAGTTTTTCCAACTTTGAACTATATATTATCAAGAACAATGAAAATTGAATTTGTTCTGTTAAAAAAATAAACAGAACAAACAAAAATAATGAAAAAAAGTGAAGTTTAGCAAAACACATTCTTTTGCAACCTATTTTCTCGTAGTTAAATGCAACAGATTCAGCCGTTTCGTAAGTGTGTTGAATATCCTGTAACTTGTGTCGAACCTTCAAATGGATTAAACAAACGGAGCGAGACATTTGGTAGAGACAAAACTATCGAAACGTGCTACTGCACATCCATCAAAGGGCATTTGATATCGAATTGTTTGTTTTCTATCAAAACATTATCAAACCCTATAATATTTAGTATATTTCATGGTATATTTATTGTATGAATTCATTATGCTTTCTTCAACAAATATAAAAAAATATTGCAAATGAAAATGGCTTTTATTCTATCATCTTCGCTTTTAATTAGACTAACCACTCTTCCCGTTCATGTCACCTCCCCTCCTTTTGTCATAGGTGTTTGCAAAGTGTACAAAAATATAAATATATTATACAAGTAAAAATGATATGATTTCTTGTTTAGTTTATAACTATTTTTATTCTTCTTTCCATCACTATAAAAATGTATCATAGGAGCGTAACAATCTGTTATTCTGATGTATTATCAAATGAAACACGATCGATAAAGACGGGCAAATCAAAATCCGAGAAAATGTTTGCCGAAACCCCACTATTTACGTAAACCATGGACAGAAATCAAAAATCAAAAGATGTAAAACGACATTGCATTGTGTTTACAGGTATGAACAAATTACGTTTTAAAGTGAGAACAGATTACATGTCAGACCAGTGTATAGTAAACAAAGCTAAATGCAAACAAGTTAACAGTACACCGTGTTTGTTGTGGACATGGCCTAGAATACTGATGGGTTTTGCTTAATATAAAATAGAGAATAAGTGGATCACATTCCTCTGTATTTAACTTCACCTGTTGTATTATGAACAGATATATCACGTTTGGGAGGGCAATTTGCGAAAAATACCAGTCGAAAGATGTTATATTTCCCGAGTCCAACGAGCGAGGGAAATTGCATTCTCGAGACTGGTATTTTTCACGAATTCTCCGACCAAGCATGATATATCTGTTTAATTCTACCGAATGACTTTAAAGCGCACAGATGACGTCGTTTTTAATTTTTTTACAAGCGTCTCAGTGAAAGGTTAAAAAAGGCAAATTTTTAAGCAAATACCCCAGCAGAGGGTTAAAAGTGACAATTTTTTAGGCGAATACCCCGCTGCTAGAAAATATCATGGATTTGTCAAAAATACACCGGTATTCGACCAATTAAATTGCAGCATTCTATCATAAGGTAGAATTAAAGGTAAAAAGATACAGCCATAACACAGAACAATTTTATTCTTTCATTGAAATGATATAGCATTATAAAGTATAATTTTTTCATCAATTTGAACTCAGTTTTTGCTCTTTTTTCTAGATGTTCGATTTTAAGTTAGTAATTAACATCTTTTCCCAAAATTTGGTTGAGGATCTGTCTCGTTTGATTTTGATGAAATGTACATAAAATTGTCACATAAAACATAATTTTAGCTCTTAGATTAAAATAACCTTGCCTTTATCATATTTTTTGTCATTAGATGAATTTTTATGTCTTAAGGCTTTGCAGTTCTTCTATTTAGTCTGTTTTATGGAGTTCACTCATCTTAAGTGCGTCTAATTTTAATATAAATTCATTAAAATTGCTTTTGTCTATGTGGTTTGTTTGAAATACTCACTATTTCAAAGTCCTGAACTACACTGTCTCTTCAAATTCAATAAGTACTTTTATTTCATTATCATTCTGACTTACTCGATAAGTGTTATAACATTTACTTTCACGGGAATTTAGTAAAGTAAATCGCTCTGGAATCAAAGTTGATCTAAAAAAGTTTGTTAGTGTCCTAGAAATAAGACGAATGTAAGTATACCCAATATCACCCAGAATTATATTTTACTCTCTTTGTATTATAAAAATTATAGAGTCTTGCGTAAAGTTTTCACTCTTGATAAGCTTAGATACTATTATTTGGTTGGGGTTTTCTTGTTTAAAAACATTTTTCAAAGGTTTTTGACCTACAATGACTTGTATAGCAATCATTGTGATCTCTTGCGTTAAGTTAACAATTTACCAAGTTTTGTTTTAGTCTGATGCAACATTCTCTTATTATCATTTGGAAGTTTTCACTGAATTTTTATACATTTTTAGCGAATAACCCCACCTGTTTCTTCTAAAACACATGTTTAGTTTTCTCTCATAAAATAAGTCGCGTTTGAAATTTTTTATGGGATAAATTCATGAAAAGTCAAGAATTTTGATCAGTCGTATCCTTGATCTGATTATATTTTTCAAAGAAACACTTCTGATAAAAACCATTAAAATCAAAATAGAGTCAAGATCATGGGTGTTGTTCAGAAGCCTTGCATCTTTAAACATTGGTCTGTTATTTTGAAATTTAAGCAGTGACCCTGAAATCAGATATGATATTTATCCCTTGGGCCAACTTTGGTTAGATTGGATAAGAATCGAGGGGGAGCCGGAGCTTTTTTGGGATGTCAGGATTGGCTGTTTTAAAGCCCGGGATTCCGGGAAATTTATTCACCGGGAATCGGGATTTCATCAGTCGGGATTTTGGGATTTAGAAAAATAAAGTCGGAATTCCGGGATCAGGCCCCCTCCGGCCCCCTCAGAAATGCTCTTGTAACTTATTTATTTATATTTTTTTTAAATTCATTTATTTATTTTGTGGTTGTATCCTTTACTTTCATGACAAGGGCCCTCAAAACAAAATGTCCCATTCTTATGTTTAAAAAAACCAAAACCTCTTTAAGGTAGGAGGATATTTTTTCAAGTTATAGTTTTAAAACCAGATCACTGAGGGACAAACAGACAATCAAAATAATTAATAGATGGATCGATGCTTAAGAGAATAGCTATCTACAGAATTCAAAGTTACGGCAGTTTTTATATTCATTTGTTGTACACAAAGTAAACAAAAAAGATTTATTTTGAAAACGTAAGTGTACATGTAACAAACAGTTTATATAAAGATAAAATATTCAAATCTAAAATATATTAAATTCTTGAATACAAAGGTACAAAATTTTGATGCAATTCGTTGGCATACTGGATTTGTAACACTGCATAGAAAAAACTTAATACACTTACGTATTTTTATGTATGACTTAAACAGATCATTTTTGATATGCATACATTTCATACTAAAACTGGTTTTTTATTACAATTATTTGAATGTAGGGCAATTAAAAATAACGGATATGATCAGCAAATCAACACAGAAACATATATCATTTTCTATTTTACTCAAATATTTTGTATTACTTTCCGGAAAAGGAGGTATCATTTGATCAAGAGAAACCACTTTTTGAATTACATCTCCACTAGATCTACATCTTGTTTTATTTATATCTCGAACTTTACGAAAATGGTCATCTCAGCACTAACAATGGCGACAAAAGGACGGTTTTTATTTCACATTTATCAATATCCCTTACAAGGACAGTAATATGCCCGCCTCTCCTGCTTATTAGAGATAACCGGATAACTGACGAACTGTACGAACGAACCAAGTGTACATTAAGGGAGCAGTCAATTATTCAATAAATAAAATATAAAATAAACAGACAAAACATAATAATTATGGTGGAAATAGACTCTAAAAAAATTCTATAGATATATTAATAAAACAAAATGTGAACATATCACTATGCATATTAATGTAAAAGTTAAATTTTAGAAATTTTGTACCGGATGTTGATATACGAAACAGACGTACCTACTACACGTAATGTATTTCTATTTCGGGTGTGTGGAATTTCCCTTCTATATTTAGCTAGTTTTTCGATCTGTTTGACTTGTCAGTACAGGTACTTGTTTTGCGGTATCACAGATGGAGTTTTGTAAACTATATATAGAGAACTACCCGTTTTACTCTGCATCGAGGTGCTCAAAATAACTACAAAATACACGTTCTGCTTAGTTGTTTTATGAACAAAACTTAAAAAAATAGATAAAACTAGCAAACTTTTTTTAATATAAAAATCTCTAACAAAATTTGGAAAAGAAATTTGCTTAAATTCACACATTTTTTGAAAAAAGAAGGCAAACTGAAAAATTAAGACTAAGTGATCATAATTTGTAAATACATAAAGATCCCTAGAGAAAATAGACTATGCCAGTTTTGCAATATTTTGGATGATGAATTACGATTTTGTAATATTGTAAGAAAAATTCAACTTTACGATCAGATCTTTTCAATGTTATTATATCTGAAGATGCTAATAATTTTAACACGTTCACTGAAAATGAGAAAAATTAATTTTTGCTGTGCTTATCAATACTAAAGCAGGTAGAAAAAAATAGGGTCCTTTATGAAACGGTCATTAGAATTGAGGACAAGGGACTCGTAACTGTTATTTTATTTATTTTTTACTTGCTGGTTTTAGTTTTATTTGTTTTATTTGTTAATATCACAAACTATGTTTATATGACAATAAATATTTGATTTGATTTGATTAACATGATATATTTAAGTTTTAAAATAAGAATTTATATGATATACTAATGTGACAATATGCATGCAAGGAGACAGTTTATATATATATTCATAAGTAATAAATGTTGCATCTCAGAAAAATAAGAAGTTACTGCACGAGAGCTATTTTGCCGGTCATTATCATGATGAGAAAAAAAATTAAATCGTTTCCACGAGTTCTCAAGTCGTTCCAACGAGTTCTCAAGTCTTTCCCAGGAGTTGAGCTTTGCAGTCATTCCAATGAATTGTGCAGAGTCGTTCCCATGACTTCTAAGAGTCGTTCCCACGAGTTATAAAGTCATTTGCACGTGCTGTTTCCACGAGTTTTGAAATCGTTTCTACGAATTTTTAATCCGTTCACATGATGGAAGACTAGTCGGCCACTTTAATAAGTATGCGTAAAAATTAATTCGCGATTTTTTTATTGAAGGTCTAACTTGTGCTGACATCTATGCAAAATTTAACCCTATGGAATGAAATTATCATTACGATGAAAACTGAAAAACAAAAAATTTGTAACTTTATTTTACGAAAATGTATGCTGAATTCAACAGACTTATTAAATATAAGATAATATGAGTCCTCACGAGATTTTATTATATTGAGTAACAAGACTTTAATTCTTAAAATAGGTGCTTTTATAGTTCACATTTCATAATCAGATGCCATTTAGACTTCCTGACATTATTTTTCTTATCATGTTCAGTTTGCTTTTCCGTCGATTTTAATGCGGAAATTCTACTAAATTAACCGATCTTTACACGACCAAAAAAAAACGGTCGTTTTATGGTATGGCACAGTCGTCGGTATTGTCGTCTGAAGACCAACGTATGTTAGATAATCTGTTCTGCTGCTGCTGAGAGGTTACTCTTTGAAACACGTGTACGAAATAACGAAATTAACTGTTTTTATGCAATTTCGGTATTTTTTGTATCTAGTAGATGGATCAAAATAAAAAGCATATTGTTCATTTGCACAAAGTAAAGGTTATAATTTAAGGTTTGATTGCCTACCCTTTTCAGAATTAGGACAAATAGGGCCAAATTGGATATTTTCCCATATTGGCCTACAGGTCGGTTATTTTTTATCTATTTTGATGGGTTTCTGTTCATTTTTGGACAGTTGGGCATGTCAACACATTCAACGTAGCGTTTACTGCTTCCAATAATCAGGAGTCCTTAGGGGCTAAATTGATTACATCAACAAGAAGAGAATTTCGCACCCATGTTTTGGATATTTTTATGCAATATTGTACTTTTTCCTGAGTTCTTAGAGCAGAATATAAGGCATGCACATAATGTCAGATCACATTGGTGACATTAAGCGTAGGTCTACGTGGTTCAATATGGACTCATATTTGTCACAATGAGTAATAATCGTATTTCTCATTGAAACTTTCAAAGTTCATATGAAATTTTTATTCCCATCGGATATTTTGCTCCATTTTGCTCCAAAGGGACTTTTCAAGGTTTCCATTGAAATTATAAGGGAAGTTCTTACGGAAAATACGCGATTGTTCCAATGGGAATGAAAATATCCCATAGGAACTATGAAAGCTGCCATGAAATACTATTGCTATATGAAAGTCCCATCTTTCTTATGTAGCAATACAATGTATTCCGGATATTTATTTTGTTTTTGATTTCATATTTTGTTTTTAAGGGTAGCTTATTAACTGCGCAATATTATTTCCTGACACTGAAATTAAAATTTCTCCACCGACATTTTCTTCATGCAAATGTTCATCGAAATAAATGATTAAGAGATCTTCCGTAATTAAAGATTTAACCAGTGATTTCAATCAAACGAGATAATGTGCATGGTACTGCGGAATGAAGTTCACAGAACGGAAATATTCGACAAATTTTGAAATTATAATAGGTTAAAGTAAATCCTCTTTCAAAATATTTAAGATATTACTTTAATAGCCTTTTGTTACTCCTAAGAAATAGTCATAGCCTTCACAACATAACAGGTGAATCGAGTTTACCTTACCATATTCGATTGTTCTCTACATGTACATGTTAAAACTTTGGATAGAGAAATATGTCCAAATCATAAGAAAAATGTCAAGGTGTTAGTTATCAAGCACATACTAATAAAACAGACTATTGTGATTGATTAAGTCAAACATGCCACTTATTAATTCTAACAAAACATACAAATTGATAGATCCCCTATCGTATGATATGTGTGTTTCCCATGATAAGTTGTTACGTTTGTATGCTTTGTCTCTTATCCGGTTATCTCTATTAAGTGTATGTTTCACAGTTGATTCGTTACACAAGAACTAGCACAAATTATACAGACCTAATCATTGGACATACTTATTTCCATGACCGCCTTATTAATAAAGGCTTCAAAGAATTCTGTCTCATACGATCATTAAAAAATTCTTTAATAGATATTAATCCTTGTTGATAAATTTGAAGTTTCGGTTCGAACTGTGATTCAAGATTCATTTATTTTTACTTTATACTGGGATAATCATTTACGACCTTTCACATGTTTCAATAGCAATTTCTGTTGAGTACTTCAATGGAAGGGCCATTTCTTTTGAAAGACGATTGGCACCGACACAATCATTGCGATTGTGTCGGTGCCTTTGTTTCCTGTGTTGTCTTGTATATGACTCTGCTATTTTTAGTTTTGTCTGTGTCGATGATATTTGTGATACAGATGAGCCTTTGCGATATCTGTTTACAAAATGATAAATATGTTTTTTTTCAAATTTTCACCTTGGTCGTGTTTAAGGGTTAGGAAAGTAACATGTAACATGGGTAGGGGCAGGAAATTTAGCCAAAGTATATTTTATTTATTTTTTTTTAAATAAAATATACTTTGGCTAAATTTCCTGCCCCTACCCATTTTTTTCCCCGTCCTGACATGGCTGATGTTTTGCTCATTTGGCGTTTAACACTATTTTTAAGTGTATTGTTTATAAAATTGATGTACGGATACTGACAAAATTCTTTTTTTTACCTTCTCATGTTACATCTGTAAACAACAGCATCCAACATGTAGCTCTCGATATTTTGTATAAACATTCGTAGTTTAGTCTTTGTTAATAGGTTTTGTTTGATTGTTTTTACTTTTTTATTGTGTTTTGAAGGAGAGACGGACAGGTCTCCAAATATCAACTGTTATTGTGTGTGCTATTTACTTTGTTCTTTTTTTAAGTTTATATATATATATATATATATATAGAGAGAGAGAGAGAGAGAGAGAAAGATTTGAAGATGCACAAAAACATTTAATGTAAATTAATTTTAACTTTACATTCACGCATTCACAAAAAATAACGTTAAACATTGTTCATTTCGCTCCAAAATGTCTAAACATGGTAGTTGTTCATAACTGTATTCCATCGTAAACTGAATTTGATTGTTTATGCTATTTATGAGTATTTTGAATGCTTGGAATTTGTCTAGATCTTTTTTCCACAGAATAAAACAATCATCCAAGTAACGTTTCCAGTTTTCTTTGAAATATATATAAATTGTTTGTCCATAATCTGTTTTTACTTTATCATAGAGTTTCATTTCTAAATAGCCCATCACTAGATTGGCATATGTAGGGGCAACTTTTGTGCCCATAGCAGTTCCCGATACCTGCCTATATGATTCATTATCAAATATAAAGTAATTGTTTTCTAGTATAAATTTGATTCCAGCAACAATTAAGTCTTTATCGATTCTATCGGGTAGTTCATTTGGGAAATTTTCTATCCAAAATTGTATGGCTTCTATGCCTAAATCATGTGGAATATTCGAATATAAGTTGATAACATCAAAAGATACGAGTATAGTGTTATCATTTGTGGTTCTCGGTAAGTGGTTTAGCATGTCTAGATCATCACGTACATAACTTCGAATATGTTTCAGGAAAGGTTTCAGTAAAATGTCTAAAAAGTTGCTCAGACGATGTGTTTCACAAGATGGCCCGGCAATAATAGGACGTAGCTTTAAGTCATTTCGAAGAGGCACATGAATGTAACTTGAAGAAGACGTTTCGCAAGCTTCAGATATTAATTTACTTTAATGGATTTTCGGGAGGGCATAAAAGTTACTACTTTTACATTTGAAATTTGTCAAATAATCACATTCTTTTCTTGTTAAGCATTTGTGGTACATATGTATGATTGCCTGTAATTGTCGCAATACTTTATTTTGACTCTAGTTTTGGACTTTTTCATAGTAAGCACGGTCCTCCAACATAGAAAGGGTTAATTCTTTGTAAAATGTTGTGTCCATTATAACGACCGCACTTCCCTTGTCCGCTTCTTTAATAATAATATTTTTGTCAGCTTTTAATTTGCTTATGCATTCCCATTGTCCCTTGTTAATATTACTTTTAACATTCTGGTTAGGTATATTTTGATAGGGAAAATTATAAATATGATCACAATATCGATCTAATAAAGCGTTCCTACCTTTTGGCGGAGTGTAGTCACTTTTATTCTTAACTAGTGATTCATCATCATCATTAATGTCATAAAATTTCTCTCCTAATCGTAGTTTTCGACAAAAATATGAAATATCATTTTTGAGTTCCATAAAGTTAGATCGTTGTGGTGTTGGGGTAAATTTTAGTCCCTTTGACAGAATTTCAATTTCGTTTACATTAAAAGAACGATTCGATAGGTTAATTACCTTCGGCTTCTCCTGTTTTGTTGTTGCCATCTGGTGTCCCTGTTTCTTTTCTACCTGGTCTAAAAAACGTTCCCTTAAATTCTCTTGGTTGTACATTGTTCTTGTTGTGTCCAATCGAGGATTGTTTGCTCGATAATTCTGACGGTTGTGTTGTTGTTCATTAATATTCATATAGTTTGGTTGATTTGAAAAGTATCTAAATCTGTTGTTGGTTCGTCTTGTATCCGAATTATAATTATTACCGTTTGTATACACTTTTCTTTGATAATTTGGATCTCTAGATTGTGGTCTTGTCCTGCTGTTGTTAGCCCGCATGGTTCTATTTTTGTTCCCACTGAAGTTTACTGGGCTCTAAAAGCGTCTTGTTCTAAAATTACCTTGTCTCGGAAAACTAGTCCTTCTGTTTTCTCATACGGTTTCTGCATAAGATTTATCAGTTATTTTCTTCACAAACGGACTTTCGGAAGTGTATTCCTTTATGAAGTTTCTTTCGTAGTTATGGAACCATGAGTCGCTTTTCTCCCATCTTGTAGCGAATTAATTTTCTCTAGTTCACATTCTTCCTTCCAAAGTTTTATAACGTTATCCAACGTTGTTCCGTCTGCTTTCTTAGCGAATTCGGAAAACATTTCTTCGTCAACGTTTTTATATTTTTCCTCATTAGTACCTGCTCTTAGTTTTAACAGTTCTATCTCGGTCCACATTTTATCTAAAGAAATTTTCTCACGAAGTCTTCTTTGTTGCTCTGGTTCATCTGGTATTGCTTTGATTTGCAATTTGCGAGGTAATATCATTGGTGTAGTATTTAACCATCTCTCATAAATTTCAGCCTTGTTATTGTTTTTTAACATATTCCAGAATGCATACTTGCGTGATATGAAATTTTTATTCCATACATGTCCGAGTCGACTTTTAAGAAGTATTGCAGATCTTGTACCGTTTTCGGGATTCGTTTCTTGTATTGTCTTTGGTACTGTTTCAGTATCCTGTCTATTGGTTAATGTTTCACCAAATGATTGACATATTTGATTAATTTGTCGACTGACCTGATCAAAGTTCTCCGATCTTTCTTCCTTTTCATTGATTTCCCTGGCTAGACAATGTATTTCGTCGAATTTGTTGGTAATAATAGTAAGTTTTGTACTAATCTCCTTAAGTTCCTTTACTATATCTTCATTCGTAACTTTGTTTTTTGCCATCTTCTTCCTCCGTGCGGTAAATGTATAGTTAAAAGTTCAGTTGAATCCACACGTAGTAATCTTTATAGAGAAAAAAACATTTGAAGATGCACAAAAACGTTTAATGTAAAGTAAATTTTAACTTTACATTCACACATTCACAAAAAATAACGTTAAACATTGTTCATTTCGCTCCAAAATGTCTAAAACTGGTAGTTGTTTATAACTGTATTCCATCGTAAACTGAATTTGATTGTTTATGCTATTTATGAGTATTTTGAATGCTTGTAATTTGTCTAGATCTTCTTTCCACAACACAATATTTTACAAAGAATTAACTCTTTCTATGTTGGAGGACCGTGCCTACTATGAAAAAGTCCAAAACTACAGTCAAAATAAAGTATTGCGACAATTACAGGCAATCATACATATGTACCACAAATGCTTAACAAGAAAAGAATGTGATTATTTGACAAATTTCAAGTGTAAAAGTAGTAACTTTTATGGCCTCCCGAAAATCCATTAAAGTAAATTAATATCTGAAGCTTGCGAAACGTCTTCTTCAAGTTACATTCATGTGCATCTTCCAAATGACTTAAAGCTACGTCCTAGTATTGCCGGGCCATCTTTTGAAACACATCGTCTGAGCAACTTTTTAGACATTTTACTGAAACCTTTCCTGAAACATATTCAAAGTTATGTACGTGATGATCTAGACATGCTAAACCACTTACCGAGAACCACAAATGATAACACTATACTCGTATCTTTTGATGTTATCAACTTATATTCGAATATTCCACATGATTTAGGCATAGAAGCCATACAATTTTGGATAGAAAATTTCCCAAATGAACTACCCGATAGAATCGATAAAGACTTAATTGTTGCTGGAATCAAATTTATACTAGAAAACAATTACTTTATATTTGATAATGAATCATATAGGCAGGTATCGGGAACTGCTATGGGCACAAAAGTTGCCCCTACATATGCCAATCTAGTGATGGGCTATTTAGAAATGAAACTCTATGATAATGTAAAAACAGATTATGGACAAACATTTTATATATATTTCAAAGAAAACTGGAAACGTTACTTGGATGATTGTTTTATTCTGTGGAAAGAAGATCTAGAAAATTACAAGCATTCAAAATACTCATAAATAGCATAAACAATCAAATTCAGTTTACGATGGAATACAGTTATGTACAACTACCATTTTTAGACATTTTGGAGCGAAATGAACAATGTTTAACGTTATTTTTTGTGAATGTGTGAATGTAAAGTTAAAATTTACTTTACATTAAATGTTTTTGTGCATCTTCAAATGTTTTTTTTTCTCTATAAAGATTACTACGTGTGGATTCAACTGAACTTCTAACTATATATAGATATATATATATATATATATATATATATAAA
>MJUU01047022.1:0-38615 GCA_002080025.1 Modiolus philippinarum | reverse complement strand
ATATATATATATATATATATATATATATATATAAGAGAAACAATTAGACTCGAAATGTTTGTATTCGAAAAGAAGATATAATATTTAATAATGTGTAAGGTGTACATGATTAAGCTTATCACCATGAATATGTATCATTACAGTAAGGCATCTTCTTAAAAAAGTAAATAAAAGATTAAAACAAGTTAATTTGTCTATCAACGGTTCATGCACAAAGTTCAACTATTTGGTTGAGATTTCCATGGACGTTGTCATTTCCTATTAATTTGAATGGTTTCAAAT
Organism: Modiolus philippinarum; assembly: GCA_002080025.1. Taxonomy (NCBI): domain Eukaryota; kingdom Metazoa; phylum Mollusca; class Bivalvia; order Mytilida; family Modiolidae; genus Modiolus; species Modiolus philippinarum. Next base: position 38,333 of record MJUU01047022.1, on the reverse strand, counting down.
TTTTGATGACGTTTGACAATCTCTTGTATTAGTATTTGAGAAATGAGAGATTTTGGTATCTCAAATTACACGATAAAATTCATAACGGAGGACATTAAATTACGAATTAACAAGTCAAATGATTGATTTCTGTCAGCTTCTTTGCGAAATAATAGGTAAACATTGCATAGTTTCAAATACTTCAAGTTAAAGAATGCGGGTATTATCAGTCTCATTGGAGAATGAATTTTGCCATTGAATTGAAGCATTTTTGCTGTGAATTTTTATTATTCCCATGGGAAAATATTCCCATCAAAAGCAAAGAAAATTCCATAGGAAAAATGATCCTCTGAGAGCATTGAAAAAACAAAACCCTACCTTCCTCATTAGATTTTGCTTTCTTTGTTTTTGGTTTTGCTTTTTCCTGTGGCTTTTCTTTACTGCCCAATGACATTTAATATTTTCATTCCGATAGAATAACTGAAATTTCCTTTTGAATCATAAAAAAATCTCCAGAAAATGCATGAATGAAATTTAGGAAATCCAAATTTCCCAAGGGATTATGCAATTTCCCTTATTTTTTTATTATGATTGAAAACAAATCATGCTGATATATAAATATTTATATATGAAATATTAAATTATGGTCAGGATCAATCTGTTATTTAAACATGTTCTTAGAATGATTTGAAAAACAAAAATTGTCATTTTCAGTCCTGAGCAGATGGTTTGTATAAGATAATATTGCCTTTAAATAATTAAAATTGCAGATGGTTTATTGTTAACATACTTTTATTGTAGTGTTCCTTCAACATTGGGTCAATTCAATCTTGACTTACTGTAAGCTAATCTCAGGAGACATTCCGAAGATCCTATTTGTGGCGACACACAAGGATAAGTTTCTAAAGGTTTGTCTTGTAAAAGAACTGATTTAGAAAATTTTAAATTAGGGCATAAGTTACAAATAAATATTGTAACAATAGCAACAATTAGTACAAACTCATTATTCATATTAAATATAAATTTGCGTCAATAGCCTTTGATCCCGTGTACGGAAAATAGAATAAAAAAGATAACAGGAAACACCTACAATGGCCGAAAAACACAGTAATAGCCACAATGTACCAAGGAACTGCACAGGAAAAAAAGAACAAAAATAAAAAAGACACATGTAAACAACGATAGGAACTCAGGAGAGCCGGAGTTGGTAGCAAAAGCGGGCGGTATGGTTAAACCGGTTTATTGGTACCCAAACATCCCCTTTCCTTGTCCCGTTTCCCTACATGTATATATAAAAAAACATACCAATAAAATCCAAAACAGGTAGACTACTAATCTTGAAAAGGAATAGGGGACAAAACGTAATTTCAAAAGACGAATCAAGGAGTGCTCGCCGCTAGTCTACTGACAAGCTTAAGGAGCCTAGTCCCTTTATTTACATTAGGACCGTTGCTGTCTTGTTTAATTCACTTCCCAATAGACGGGACGGGCTTTAACCATCACAAGGCATCCGTCGTTTTTCGTTTTCATTCAAAAACCTTCTCCTCTGAAACCACTGGGCCAGTCGCACCAAAACTTTGGTCACAATAGTCCCTAGGTGATTTCCTTGAAAATTGTGACTGTATAGTCTGCATCTGATCCACGATGGCAGCCAGCGAAAAACTTTTTAAACGATCAATCCAATAGCTTTCTTTGGATCTTCGCATAAACTTGCATCGTAACCATATCGAAAACAAAGATCAGAACAAGGCCACTGCAATCCATTTTAATACTCCAAATCACAACTGGCAAAATATGCAGGTCATCGCAATTGATCAAAATATATCGTGGAATTTAGACCAGAGAAGATCCAAAGAAAGCTATTAGATTGATCGTTTATAACCCAGTCTTAACATCAGGGTTATAGATCAATAAATGCATATAATACCAGCGTTAAAAAAATAAGAAAATATTGCAGTAAATGTTATGTACAAACACCAGCAAATATTTTTTCACATCACTATAATTGAGGTCACGCCTTCAGTCTCCGAAATGTAGTTTACCTATTTAATTAAGTTTTGTAGTGTATTTTTTTTTGTAAATAGTGTATTGTTTAATTATATATTTTGTTGTTTTGAGACAGACTCGGATAGAGTTAATATAAAAAGTATTTATACTAGTGCTATTCACATTGTTCANACTGAAAGTATATATATATATATATATATATATATATATACGTCTAAAGTGATACACAACAACATCAAAATAAAATTATTATAGAGAAATTGAGGCAATAAAAAACCTAAATTGATTAAATGACGAAATTTTCACTAGACCTACTAGCTTTCTCAACGTCTCTCGATAAGCGATCGTAAAAAATATTTACATACATCGAACGTCAAAGATATTTTACCTGGATATTTTACCTGGATATATATATATAAACTGTTTTTATATATATATAAACTGTTTTTATATATATATATATATATATATATATGTGTGTGTTTGTGTGTGTGTTTCAAGACTTAAATAGTGGGTAAGTCACATCTTTTTTAACCAAATTGTTAGTATCGTTTTTAAACCGACTGAAACATCTGTTGATATGACGACCATGAATTCCTCGGGATTATTTTCCGTTTTAAGCTCAACTGGCTGTGCCATGGTGAGCTTTTTCAATCACTTTACGTCCGTTGTACGTTGTCCGGCGTCCGTAAACTTTTGCTTTGAAGAACTTCTTCTTGAGAACCATTCAGTTGTTTTGTAATAAACTTGGCACGAATGATGCTTATTAGGTGCTGATCAAATGTTGTTACTTTGGTGCCAATCTGCTGTCCAACATGGCCGCCAACGGGGAAACTTAGTTTAACATTGGACCTGAGGAGAAATACATACAAATATCTTTTAGACAATTACTCAATGGATTTAAATCAAAGTTGGCATAAATGATGCTTACGAGGTGCTCACCAATTTTGTTACTTTGGTTTCGATCCCTCATCCAATATACATTTGACCCGACAGGAAATCCATAAAAAGATCTTCTTATATAGAAGCGATTAATGGATTAACACTAAATTTGGCATGAATGGTTCTTACGAGGTTCAGACCAAGTGTTGTTACTTTGGTTCTGATCAGTCATCCATCATGACCGCCAGAGGTGAACATAATTTTACATTTGACCCTATTAGCATACAAAGATCTTCTAGAGAAGTGCAGTTTGGATTTGAATCAAACATGATACATAGAAAATGAGATCCTTTAACATAGAAGTTTATTCAACTCACTGTATCTCTTATGGTCCAGGTGGGCGATATAGGCTCTTGAGAGCCTCTTGTTAACAAACGTTCTCGATAGTGTAAAACACACATTGCGTGATCTTGACGTTACGACGTCTCACGGGAACTGCTGCCATGTGATTTATCATTTGATGATCATGTTTGCTTTAGGTATATAAGTAGTTTGAAGTTTTATCTTCTTTTCACATTACAATGAATTATGAGGTTAGAATTCAATATCGACGGTCTGATCGCACTAAGTCAGTGCTTGGTTTGAACGGGGCATCAAAATGAGAAATTGCTTTGCAATTTTTACGATGGGAAATCGGTTACCCGATGAAGGGTCCCAATTATTGACATCAATGAATTTAAATCATCCATTAATTTATGGCAAACTCGATCTTTTGGCGAAAAACTACCATTCCGGATTTACATCTAAATTTATTTGAAAATGGAATAAACAAATGCATTTTGGCATTGAATACAAATACAAACTTAAAATTCCAAAATGAAAAAAGTCTTAAAAAATACAAAATTAATTGTGTATCGTTCCTTGTTTTTAGTAGTATAATAGAAAATGCTAGTTTTCATGTTTTGATATCATTTAAATTAAATATACATTGAGATACGTAATTCCATTAGAGTTACGTACTTTTATAGGGTATCTCTATTTGCAGATTGTATTAAAGTGACCAGTGGATAGATATCATGCTGGAAAACACATAAGGCACTTTATCTTATAAAAGTAAAAATAGCTAAAAATAACATATATGATTTAGAAGAAAACATACTTGTGCATTTATTATATTTTAGGAAATTGTTGAGGAAAGACGCAAATCTGTATTTGATGCAGTTGATCAATTGTTCCAAGATCACGAAAGTCGTAGCCATTTGGTTCTACAGCATCGCACTTTTTTAGATGCTAGGGATAAAAATGATCCAGAAGTAGAAAAGTTAAAAGAAATAATCACAGAGTTAACATTTGAGCATCCTTGTTGGGGAGAAAAAATGCCAAATGCATGGGTTCCGCTAGAACTAGAAATTGCGGAATTGGTTGATAAAGGAGAGCAGATTATATCAATCAGACAGCTAAATGACCTTAACAAGGCTAGCCAAGTGTCCGTGTTGACACAAAAAGATCTGAAGTCATTTCTACTGATTCAAAACTCATTGGGAAAGATTGTGTACTTTGACACCCCACAGTTGAGTGACTTTGTGATAATAAATCCAATATATATGGTTGAAGTGATGAAATCCTTTGTCACAGGTAAAGAAAATTGAATTTTTTGGGACCATCTGGAAACATACATAGGAACAAAATTAGTTACCAATATTTTATCCTTGTTTAGATGCATGCTCTGAAAATGTCCAACAATGTGAAATCAACCAATCAAACATGTCAAGCTAACTTACTGCTTACTGAATATCTTTCCATTGATTTTTACTTTACAATTCAACAATTTTTTTTAGTACTCGCATATTTTGCCTGTCACGCACCTCGATAATTTCCATTAGAAACGCAAAGGGCAGCTATTTATGTAATATCAAAATACTGAACGAGAGCATTACAGACGTATTCATTTTTCTTTTAAATTCGGTGTGTGTTCACCATAAAATTGCGATGTCATCACCGTTTACTGTCGTTGACAATTGTACACACTAAAGCAAGAAAACCTATATTAAATAATTTTATGGAACCACTATATTCGCCTCATTCATCATGTAACCGCTCTATTCTTTTGTAGTTTCTCAATGATATGACTCGTGATGAATATTGATTATTTGTACACAAGAAGAAATGTCATAGACATATTTTTACAATTTATAGACACTTTCACCAAAATTTATGTCCGATATGCAAGTCTGTGTTCGGGGGATCGGTCGGGTCGAGACCACTTTCGGAACGCCGGGATTTGCCATTTTTAACTTTGGGAAATAGCCCTATATGAAAATCGAGAAATCTGGGTGGAAATGCCATCGGGGTGCGGAAAATTATGTTTTTAAACACAGGATATCGGAAATTTTTTTTGGTGAAATCTACACGGATTGGCAATGAAATGGGTTTATTCCATGTATCTGTAAAAAAAAAACGTTTCGAACGTTCAAGGAGACTACTTTCGGTACACCGAGAATTTGCCTTATTAACTTCAGGAAATCCGGATAGGCTCGAATTATAGTCGAGAAGTCGACCTGGATGAAATGCAATCGGGATACTGGAAATTCATGTTTTTAATCAATGGGTATCGAAAATTTTTATGATGAAATTGACCAGGATTGACAAAAAATGGTTTATTCCATATACCTGTAAAAAGACGTTTTGATGCCGAGATTTGCTTTTTTTAACTTTGGGAAATCGGGGTTCTTCTATATTAAAGTCAGGATATCGAAATGTTATGAGTTTAAGGTACGGGAAATCAAAATTTTTATGCCATTTGGGATATCGGAAAGTCATGAGTTTTAGTACGGGAATCGGGATTATTATGGTAAATTGAACAAAAATGACAACCTGCAGATGAGATGTTGTCTCCCTGACATTTACCCAATTTCCTTCCTTTTTCATATTTATCGGAACCGAAGAAAATGATTTACATACCATAACTATATAGCACTTTGCACGCTCATAACGTGACATTTACCCAAGACTGACAACCTGGAGATGAGATGCTGTCTCCTTTACATTTACCCAATTTCCTTCCTTTTTCATATTAATCGGAATTGAAGAAAATGATTTACACACCATAACTATATGGCACTTTGCACGCTCATAACGTGACATTTCATAACAAAGATGTGACGCCAAGTTGAATATAAACAGACCCAAGTGCGTTGACCATGGCTGAAGTTTTAAAATTCAAGTAACAAAGTCAATGCGTTTTGCTATCAAGCACACCCCCCCCCCCACACACACACACCTGAAATATCGCATACATGCACATTAGCTTTTGATACAGTAAACACTGATCAAAGACAAGGTAAAATGCGACTGATGCACTTTTCCGCGATATATGCAATAAAAGTAATCTACCCCCACGTTGAGTAGAACCGTCTTCCTCCACTACTCATACTCAAATTCGTCGTTTAGACTGTCAGTTTTGAGGGACAGCTTTCGGATTATTTATCTCATCTCGTAAACGCTGAAAATTAATACTTCGCACAGCAAACTTACAAGGTTTTTAAACATTATTACAGGCGTTAAATGCGGAATCTTATCGAAGCAGCTTTTTCACATGAATAATACAATACAGAGATATTCCTCCTTTTCAAAGTTGCGTACTTGATTTTTTTTCTTTTAAATGTTTGGTAAACTCTTTGTCATTTGCAAACAAAGGGGTTCCGGGGTTGCCCTGAATATGATTTAATTGCGTACAGAATTGAGACGAAACGCCTGGAACCTCCTCTTTTTTCTTTGGGATCCCATTTTTTATTCAAGATTCCTCTTTTTAATACAAGAATCCTCTTCCTTGAAGGCTGGATCCCCTGGTTCATCTTTATTATTGATAATCGCGGATAGAGACTAAACAAGTCCTAGACATAACGTATTTGCATCTGTGATAAAGGAAATTTTAGTTTATAAGCCTCCATTTACTTAACAATTTTACAATTAACTCATTTCATTTTCAAAAGTGGAAATACATTTTATTCTCCTTTTCGGCTTGTCAACAATAAATAACAAATATAATCACATTTTCATCTTTTGTTATTCTTTTAAAAAACAAAAGAAAAAAAAAACATAGAACTTGTTGAAAGACCAAAAGTGAAATAATTGTAGTAATAACAGGTAAAAGTATGCAATAACATAATAACTGATGAGTTAATATATAGACAAATGATTTGTTCTACTCTCATATTGAAGAAAAACATCAATAGATGTGCAGACTTGTTATAGCATTTCTGGTCTCAATTTGGAATGCTTCGATACCATTATTATGGGACCAAAACCATTGTTAAAACATAAATGCAGAAGGTAATATTTTGGATTTGATATATTGGTCTAAAAACCTGTTTCTGTAAAAACTAGCCCTGATTATATTTCTTGCAGTTGTGTTTTTGTCTTAAGACCAAACATTGAAAACAATACGATATTAATGTGAAAATAAAATTTGGTCAAAAGACCTGTTAGTTTGAAAACTTATACTGATTACATTGCTCTTCGTTATCTTTTTGCCTACCAAGCATTGAATACAACAATGTTAACAAAATTTGATCTAAAGACTTGTAAAAGTCATAAATTAGAAAAACAATGTGTTTATCCTACAAAAAGGTGTTATATATCAAAGCAAGATTGGATTAGTTTTCACTTTCAGATATATAAATTTTTAATACCAAGCATCAAATATTTAATGAATGTTAACTACTTGTAGTATCTTCATGTTATCGAAGCGCTTTTAAAACTAAACCTGACAGAACACAACTTTTGGCAGATCCGGACTTCAACAATCTATTATCAATGGAAGATTTTTGCAATTGAAAATCTATTTCAGATTCCTGAGTAATAAATGCCAAATACATGATGGATTTACGCAGTGCCGAATCTTTTGCATTTTAACATAAAACCGGGTCATCTCCATAGAAACCGCTTGAAAAAATGCAATTCATTTTTGTGATCAGATATGTAGTGTACATTTCGCCCTTCTATGGGTAAAAATCACGTCATTTTTCAAAAGGTCTGCAAAATAGTCAATAGGAAATGGTCCTCCTTGGCAAAGGGGTTACACTCATATACCGTTCACAATGAATTTGCTTATAGTGTTTTCCCGTATTTAAGGGAAAGCATTCCATTCGAATTTCCTTTAATGAGTTCAACTAACTCTGATTTAGAATTTGCATGCTTGAATGTACTTTTTTGAGAAAAAAAAACAAACATATATAATACACTGAACATCAAAAGAAGTGCACCACTAACGTGTTTTCTATGTGCATTAAAATTCAAATGCAAATATCTCTTCACATACTTGCTTAAACATGTCAAAATTTTTGCACATTGCATCTTTCATCATGTTTACATAATTTTGAAAAAAATGGAAGATTCTTTTATTCTCAACTTCCACTTGCCTTTTCATCGTGCAAAAATAACTTGATGAAAATGTAACTTAAGTGCTCCTGACTGTTAGATATGGACAAGAATAACTGGTAACTCTGTGCTATAAACTTACAACAAGGCCATTATATGAAAAGCAATTCTGAGACTTTTGTCTTGGTGCACTTTCCGTAAAAAAATGTGGCTGTTGCTTTCTTATCAAATTTGTTTTGAGGCAAATCAGCTTGTTTGTTTTCGACCTATGAAGTTTTATAAAAATACGAGGAATCAATAATGATTCAATAGTTTAGAAGCTTGACGACAGAAAAAACAAATGGTGTGTTTCTTCTGATGTTCATTATATAATTTTCTTTAAAAAATTGACTGTTATATAAGCAAAATTATTACTAACTTTTAGTATAATTTCTAAATAGTTGAATGTTCAACATTTAGAAGATACGTATAAGGTTACATTGCCAGGTACCTTATATCACAACCACTATTGTTTTCAATGCTAATAACGAGCGTCAAATACAATTCAACTAAATTTTCTTATGGGTACCCAGCTTTCCTAGTAAGTTTCTCCCTATCCGTAACCTTGCAATCTAAACCAGAACCGAACTCTAACCTTTACCTATGCCTAATGTTACTAATGCAAAAATCCCGACATAGAAGTATTAAATTCCCTAAAGTGAAAGAAGGCCATAACATCAACCTACCCTCTTAGATATAAGAATATTTGCTATAATTGGCTGTCTTGCACAGTAATGGTTAATAATCTTTAATGTAACTATTTCGAAATGTTTTCATTCAGTCTACAAATTGTTAATATTCTATCATAATCCCTCGTATTTTTTTTCGAAACTTTTTTTTGCATGCAAATCACCAAAATGAAACATTCGTCCCTCCATATATATATTGTATCTTGTAGCCATTGCCTAACTGCACTTGGAAAACATGTCATGTTTACGATGTTTTTGTTTCGCCTCAAAATTTGAATAAAATGACAAACATGACAGAGAAAAATAATAAAAAAAACAAACAAAGAAACAAATCAGAAAGCAAACGTCAAACTGTTTATTCAACTCAGTCTCATTTTTATTTATTTTCATCTTTTTTTTATTTCAATACTGTGAAAGTACTATTTTTCGTGAGGTTCCAATTTTCGCGAATTACGTGGTTCGTCAAAACCACAAAATTAAGTTCCTATCGAAATGCATATCTTCCAAAGAGTTAAAATTCAGAAAATTCGAAACCACGAATTTAATTACCTACGAAATAGTGATTTTTATGAAAACCATGAAAATTGATGACAACGAATAAAAGTACTTCCACATTATTATTTTTTTTTTCTTTTTTCTTTTTTTTTCTTTGTTTTTTGTTTGTTTTTTTTTTTTTTGTATTTTTTTTTATAGTTTTTTTTCTATTTTTCTAGTGTTTGCCTAATTATTTTTAGCAAGCGCACAATGCGGTAGAGGATGCAATGAAATTAAATAAATTTGGCCAAAACTTCATTGCTGAAAAAAAACACTCTGATATACATGTTGTTCTCTCCGATACTTAGGAATGCTTTAAACCTATAGGTTTGAAGACCTTATAAACCTGATAAAGATTTGTGGTTATCCTTTGTTATGGCACTTTCTGTTTGAGATTTGAGATCTGCCATAAATTTGAAACCTGCCATAAATTGTAATCACATAAATATAAACTAGTAAATAATGTATTAAATCTAAAATTATTTTACAGAATCAGAATACTTCATTTTTTTTCTGGTACACATTTAATAGTTTGTAATAATGAATTAGGCTTTATTTATTTTTATCTATACTTAGTCTAAAAAGCAAATTTTAATACAAGATAAAGCATGTGTTTTATAATGAAAAGCACTGAAGATACGTGTTAGTAAGTTATGAATTGACAGTTAGCGGGTTGATAAAGCTATATGAGGCGTACAGAACTTTTGGAATTTATCACATGTCTTTCCTTCAAATCTCGGAAGCTTTAATTAACACATGCAATTTCGTGTATATCCGCGAAAAAGAGAAGAGTTTCATACGACTCTGTCGTATAAACTTAAGATCAATATACGTAAAACGACTTTATCGTATCGACTTAAGATCAATATACGTAAAGTGTTTATGAAAATGAGAATAATTACGAGGCTTAGAAACGGAGGCAGCGGGAGCTTCATCGAGTTTTTTTTTTTGTCGTCTGTTTCGTGTCAACCGTAAGACCTTACATGTACAAAAAATGTATATTGTTTCTATCCCGCAATCTTACATGTATGAAATTATTCTGAGAGACTTACAAAATTGTAAATATGAAATGTAACAACAAATCGCCTGCTATGTTTCTGTCGGTAAGATATCGATTGCCTTCCTACTCCGCCGAAACTGAAACCAACACCAGCGAAATTGATCACAAAAATACAAACAATGAAAATTATTTATAACAATATATCTGTAATTGATTGACAATATCTATCATTTTATATTGAATAACTTTAAAATATTTATCAAGTTCAACTTCAATATTTTATTTGCATTGTGCATATTTTTAATTTAAAGTGGTATTCCGCCATTTTTTTCATGTTTCATGCTTTGATATGTATTTTTCATTAAAGAAATATACTTACATGTACAGTTTAAAATCGGGAGAAATCTTTGAAATATTTCACTTAAACCTCAAATAATGGGCCCAATTCTCAAAGTATAGCATCTATTTTAGACGAAAAATTCAGAATAGTATTTGTAAAATTCTTTGAAATGAAAATATAAACAAGGGAAGTAATTTCAAAGAAATCACTATGAAAATTTTGATATTGTCATAATAAGGTCCGTGACCTCCACTTTTTTCTTTTTGATTTTAGAAAGTTCAATACAGGGGCTAGCAATATATAAAATTAATCAAAATTCTCATGGATGTAACTTGAAAATTTTTGATTATTTTTATTATTTTTTATTTTTTATTATTTTTATTTATTTAAAATGATAATCTTCCTTAATATTTCAACTAAAAATCCCCCCTGTTTTCGGTAAAAGATTATGAGCTTATATGGTCCTTGACCCCAATTTGTCTTCTATTTTTTGAAAGTTCAATTTTGAAGGTTTAATTCTGCAAGCAATTGAAAAATTCTGATGGATATCGCGTAGTCCCCCGAACCACCTTAATGTTATAAAAATTATGTTTTAAATGCAAAAAATACCCAAAGTGCATAAAAACCGTGAAATCTGGTGAATTAGGAATTTGGAGATTTTTTATGTCACAAACGCCCAAGAGACTGTCATTTCTACATAATTGATTATATATAATGTTACTATATAAAGGAACCTCTTCTTAAGAAGAACTCGATTACACGTGCTAAAAATGAGTCAACTGAAGTATTAAAATTACCGAAATTGCAGTAAACCTGGATCAGTCTCAGGATGGTTATAATATGATATAATATGTGTGCGGAGAATGTATTACCTGTTTTTTTTTCTATATTTGAAGTATATGATAAAACATCATTACATGTCATTTTTCATATTTTGTCCTTCATTCCTGGAGCCTGGCGACTCTCGGGCTGATATAAGGACCTTAGGCTGATAAAGGACGTGAAATGAAAAATGCCATGTAATAATCTATATTTATTAATTTTTTTTAGAATATTCAATTAATGAAACAAGACATTATAAAAAAAGATAATTAAAATATTCTGAATGGGAAGACTACGTCATAGGACAATAACAATGTTGGAAAAAATGCTTTTATCTATAAGAGTCAAATTCGACTGAATAAATTTGAATATGATTCAAACATTTTCAAATTTAAAAGCCTGACAAAATTATGCATTGCTGTAATGTTTTCTACTGACATCAGATAAACTTACTTTAACTTTTGATGGCATTTGACACTGGTATATCTTCTCATTACCATGGATGTTTTCTCTACAGATAAACAATTCTGGCCGACTGATGCTAAAGGAAAAGCCTCTTTTGAGATGATGTCAACTAAGGGAATAATACAGAAGAAAGAATTATTTTCCCTTTGGGAAAGAGAACAATTTGCTAAAATTTATCCTTACCGAGAATATATTTTCGAAATACTTGTCTACCTAGATATCATTTCTGAGCAGAGAAGATATGATATGAAAACTGGGAGCAGATTGCCAGTTGAGGACTTGTTTGTTCCATGTATGCTGACCAGTAGAAATACGACTGATTATCTGGACGAAAAGCGTGTTCCTCAACTATCTGTAGGACTGGCCTTTGTATTCAAAGGGACAATTTTACCACCTGCTCTGCCGAATCGTCTCGTCAGCGCTTGTCTAAATACATGGGCCGTAAAAGAATACAAAGAAACGATGATGCTATTTTCAGGTCTTGTTGTTTTAACATATGACAATTCACATGATATTGTGATTTGTATTGACAGCAACAAAATCCTACTTTTTGTAGTCCATGAAAGATCAAAAGGATTGATTGTAAGGGATGTTGCAACAAGCATACGGGAATGTATGCAGACCTCATTGGAAAGAATATCTGATTTTTATCAACGATCTGTCACTGGTCAATCTTTAAATCAGCAACTGCCTTTCCATGTTCAACATGCCTGTCCCGAATTAGCTTGCTACCTTCCGGAAACAGACCTGCTAAAGAACAAAGATCTTTGCTGCTGTGGTCATACACGGGTGTATGAAATAGATGTCTGGTATCAAAACAAGGTAAATTAATTCTAGATCTATGAAATCTGAATTTTAATTAGAAAAAAAAACAAAAAAAACTTGCGTTTATAAACACAAGACAAGTGTGAATAACTGGTGGAGTGTTAGGATACAATTGTCAGTTTGTCACTTTGGATAAGGTACATTTTCAATGCCATTGTATATCTGACGTTGATTAAGGGAACACAATTTGTTTTTGCTGAAAATCAAGGTAACAATATGTTTAAATTTTGGCAACAGGTGGGGAATTTTTAATAAGTATTTTAACCTTTAATTTTTGGAATCGTTTTGAGAATTTTTCATTTTCCAGACGTTGTAAAAATGTCATTTTATTAACAATTCATAAGAATGGAAGTCTTATGCGAAATTCATTTTCCCTTTAGTTTATATATCAGATATCATATGGATATACTATTGATACTTTCAAATTTTGGCATTTGTTTTATTAATTTCGAAATGTAATCCAGACCACCTGTTTTAAGTGCCCACATCTCACTATTTTATAAGGCCAAGTTTTCTTACATTCGACCTGATGAGTGCCCTGTGTTTGTCTGTATGTTGTAGTTGTCCACTGGCTTAAGACACCGGTGCTTTTGTGGGGCAAAGGATGACAGTGATTGTAAGAGCACTTTGCCAGTTTAATTGCTGTTTGTTGACAATCCCGCACCCATGACCAAGAAAGACATGGATGTAGCGTTGCTCGACAATTAGCAAAGAATTCCGCTTAAACCGGTGCTAGGGGCCGTCTTGAACTTACTATGAGGTATGAGCAAAGCTCATTGTTGAAGGCCTCATGGTGACTTCAAGATGAAGAACAACAATGAAAGCGTTGTTCCTTGCTTGTTTTTTCCATGTATTTGTAGAGACTTTGTCTCATGTGCATTTACTCTATATCCTTTTATTCACCATTAATGATTTTGTGTTTTTTATAGTATTCTTTCAGTTTTCCTCATTCTATGGAAATTATTTTGCTTTATTGTTCAAAACAAATAAGGCTATTTGTGTCTACTTTTCAACCATCTGTTCTTTTCCTTTACATTGAAAATTCAATTAAACATGCGTACATGTCACCCATTGAATTTTTTTTTTGAAAACAGCACAATATTGCAAGAGCTGCAATAAGTTATTTAAAACAAAAGACTTATTCTTATTATCTCCGATTTAAATATACATGTTCATGACACACACAGGTTATATAGAATATTCGATTGGTGATATAATTTTCATTCGTTTAGAACAGCATTTCATAGCACCTTTTTCTCACCTAGTCGGAACAATATAAAATGCATTATTTATTAACTCAAGTGTAGTTGACTAATATGCTTAAATCTACCAATTAAATACCAATGACAAAGTATGCCAATTTGACCTAAGTATGCCAATAAGAATTATGCCATATTGGGCTTATCCAATATGGGTCCTCATAACTCCTCTCTATCTAAATTCTCGTAGTAAAAACATTAAAGTGAAGCAAGCCAGTAGTGCATCACTTGTCGTCTGATGCCAGACTATGGCAGGAAGTACTTAAGGTCTACCAAAATAAAACGTAAAGAAATGCTGGAAAGCAATTGATATATACATGTAGTTCATGGAAACGAAGTTAGTTAAAAACGGTTACATTGTGTACTGTTTTTCATATTGGCATAGTTATAGATCTTTTGTAAGTCACACTGGCATTCGGCTTACGCCTGAGGGTAATTTTTTACGTGTCGTTAACATTACTATATGATATAACGATCCACAGGTGACATACTCTGAAAAAGTCAGAAACCGTATATCGGTTATTTTTTTTGTAGGCTTTTGTTCACGATTTTGATGTAAAGTAAGTGAAAACCGAACCGTCAATCCAAAACGAACAATCCAAGGACAATGGCAACATCGGAAACAAAAAAGAAACAGAGACACAACATGAGTACGGCACAGAAAAGAAAAATGAAGATACACATACACAAAGATGAACAACACGGACCCAATGAAAAAACCATGGGTGAGATCAGGTGCAACGGAAGAGTAAGCATCTCCTGCTTCTTATAAGACACCCACCGTGTTGAACATGTCAAATTCGGAAGTAAAGTCAAATCCGGTAGAGGAAACAACAGTAAAGCTTTAAAGGACAAGATCTGTTGTCATCTGGAAAACAGATATCCCATAGCGGTCCACAAGATGGTGATGTCGACCGTAAAACTTCTGGAGGAATGACTTCAAGTTTTGGGTAATATACCCTTGTTGAAGTAGCATATTAGTGAGCAACTGGGTTCTATCAAGGAAGTCACTGTACCGAAAACATGCTCTTGAATAGCGAATGAGCTGGGAGATGTAAACTCCATATGCCGGCGCTGCTGGGATGTTGCTACAAAGAAAAGGGATTTCAACTATTGGAAAGGTGGAATCATCGCGTTTGTCGTACAGCTTAGTTTGAAGTCTTCCTCTGTTGTCAATTTCGAGATGAAGGTCAAGGAACGAGGCTGATGTAAAACAGGTCAATTAAATATTTACTGTGTTTACAATTCGCGTTTTAGTGCTTTATCTAATGCATTTCAATGGACAGTGATATTTACGCGGTGGTTAAATTTCGCGCACCATGATCAGCCTCGAGCATAGCGAAAAGTAATAACACGCGAAAAAAATCCTGATATACGGTAATTGATATTTATACGAATAGTAATAATGCAAATAACTAAATACCGAAGTTATTGTGAATTTAATTTCTGCATATGCGCATTTTGACAACTTATGTCTCTTTAGTGCAGATAAAATCTAAACGTTTGGAAGACCATAAACTCAAAGATGTGTAAAATCTGATAGAGAACAAATAACCAATATGATAAAATGATTTAATATTGAACAATACGTGCATGTGCTATTGGGTTTAAAGCATAAGTTCGTTTACTAAGCATAAGAAGAGCGTCAATTTAGAAGTTTTATATATACCGAGTGCCAATGAAAACGAAACACTTAATATCTTATATATCAAAAATAGATTTTTTTTTTCGAACGAATAATTTTTTTCAACAAATGTAACTGCCAGATAACTTGTAATCACACAGGCTTTAAAAACAATTTTTCTCATGACTAGTTTTTACACCGCACCGACCGCAATAAACATCATATAATGAACAGTAACGGTGTTAATCACAGAAAACATTTTCCCACCTAAACGTTTTTGGACAGGTTTTCTTTTAATCCATGAACGCTACGGTATAATTAATCCCGTGAATTGTTTCTCAAAATGCCTTGTTTTTCCATTAACAGATATTACCTTCACTTGCATCGTCTTTGAACGACATTGGATGGGTTTGAAATTTTTTCAGTTTCTTTTTGAATGTGGCAGGAACATTTACTGTTTATTATGCAATTTGGGTATTTTGTATTTTTGAAACCATTTGGCCGACGCTACTGCTTGTAAACCAGCGGTGCCCTAGGACATTCACTAGACCGTTAGTCAGAATTGTCTGACATGAAACATTTACCTTGCATTTTATAGAAATTTACTGTTTTCCTGTTTAGATCCCTTTGGTTATTTGTTCTCTATCAGCTTTAACACGTTTTTAGGTTAATGGATTTCCAAATTATTTGGTTTTATCTGCTCTGATGAGACATAAGTTGTCGAAATGCGCATATGCATAAAATAAATTAACAGTAACTTCGGTATTTTGTTATTTATTACCGCTGGGCCGATGCCTCTTCTGGTGGACTGTTAGTCCCCGAGGGTATTCACCAACCCAGTAGTCAGTACTTCGGTGCTGACCCGAAAACCGACTTTATTGAAACTTGCAATATCTAATTTTTTTTTTGTTTGAATCTAAGGAGTATCTCCCTCATGCAAAGCTCTGTCCTTACCTGAATTTTGGCTTTCCTTTTTTGATCCCTTTGGTTATTTGTTCTCTATCAGCTTTAACACGTTTTTAGGTTAATGGATTTCCAAATGATTTGGTTTTATCTGCACTGATGAGACATAAGTTGTCGAAATGCGCATATGCAGAAAATAAATTAACAGTAACTTCGGTATTTTGTTATTTATCAAAACACTAACCGCTTAAAAATACTGAGGCCTCATTCCGTGTATGGCCCTCGGTGGATGTCCATGGTACTCGATTTGGCCATGAATTGGATATAATTGTTAAAGAGTTCTTCTTTTTGACTAATTTGGAATTATGGCCTTTCATATTAATTAATTATAATGCTAATAAGAGGTCACTCCTTGGAACATGTGAACAGCATAACGAAATTTACTGTTAATTATGCAACTTGGGTACTTTTGAATTTTGCAAATGACAAAAATGTCGACAGTTTTGGGTTTTTGCGATACTACGAACACGTACTACGTCACTTGAATACACACTGAAGAAACTCATTACTGATTTGGCTCTTTATGATAAGAGGGGCTGCGTCACAAGCAAATCGTTAATATTTTTCTAATTTGTGTCCTGTTTTAACGTTTCCTGAATTGTGGAAGAAATATGTTTCTCCTCTCTGGAGAAAAATTTATTCCGGTCATTGATTGGTTGAAATTCAACTATGATGTCAACATTGTTTGTCGTTTTCCGACCGTATCATTGTAACACCATGAAAAAAGACGACAATGCCTGATGACGTCGCATTCAAAGAACATATTCATTTCGGACCAGCAAAAAAGGGGTCATGTTTTTGACCAAAATCTCCTTGAATTCATTAGAGAAACAGATTCCACAAGCGTATCACAAGTGAAACGACATTTCTACAATCTCGATATATATATATATATATATATATATACACTAGGACTTGGCGGCTAGTGACCTTCGTGACCTTTCAGACATTTATATATATATATATATATATATATATATATATATATATATATATATATATATATATATATATATNTATAAACTTTCAGTATGAACAATGTGAATAGCACTAGTATAAATACTGTTTATATTTCAACTCTATCCGAGTCTTTCTCAAAACAACAAAATATATAATAAAACAATAAAATATTTACAAAAAACTACACTACAAAACTTAATTAAATAGGTAAACTACATTTCGGAGACTGAAGGCGTGACCTCAATTATAGTGATGTGAAAAAAATATTTGCTGTTGTTTGTACATTACATTTACTGCAATATTTTAATACTGCAATAATATGGTCTGTCAACTCGAATACGACGTATCTGCTCAAAATAGCAAACATTTAAACAAAGGAGCAAAGAACTTAAACAACATCTTGTTAACAGGGGCTATAAAGGAAAAGATGTTGAAAAAACAATCCAAAAAGTGTCATCAATCGATCGAACTCAATTATTGCTGTATCGGGGCAAGAAAAAGAAAAATTCTCGTGTCCCGTGGGTGACTACCTTCCATCCCAAGTTGCCACACCTGTCTGATATATCCCGCGAATGTATGCTTATTCTCCATGCGTCAACTAAAATGAAGGCCCTCTTCCCCGAACCCCCGCTTGTATCTTTTCGTCGTCCCAAGAACCTGAAAGACATTCTCGTTAGAGCTAAACTACCTTCGGCCGAGATAGGCCAGTTTACAACATGCCATGATAGACGTTGTAAACTGTGTAAATACAGTTCCACGACTGAAACTTTCCAAAGTACAGCTACTGGTGATATTTTCAAAATCTTTGGACAATTATCATGTAAATCGCCCAATGTCATCTATCTGGTTACATGTTCTGTGACCTCAATTAAAGTAATGTGAAAAAATGTTTGTTGTCTGTATATAATTTTTTATAGCAAAAATTTCTATTTTTGAACTAAGGCACTTATTGATCTATAGTCCTGATTATAAGACTTGGTTTTAAACGATCAATCCAGTAGCTTTCTTTAGATCTTCTCTGGTTTACAATCCACGATCTATTTTGATCTATTGCGATGACTTGCCAAGAATGTAATACCAAAAGGTATGCAGATTAAAAAGACCTCTCAGTTTTTTTAACTCTCAGTGGAAAACGGCTGTTGATATTTGCTCAAAAAAAATTTCACAAATTTTGAAAGATCATTGTTTAAATCAAATTAAATGTCTCAAAAATTCAATTTTCAGGAAGAAGGGCCTCCTCAGGAATTCATGTTTACCGTCTGAATACTCAACCTATATGGATAAATTATCCTATTTTCTCAAAAAGCATGAAACACAATTGCTAAATAAACAACAACGCAAGTTTTCTAGAGATAATATCGAACATATATTTCCATCAGTAGAGTTAACGGAATCCGTTAAACAACATTCAAAAAAGAAAAATAGACGCTTTCAGAAAAGACCACAGATTGAAAATAATGATAGGTCTACGGTCTTAAACCTGTCTGCCAATCCTCTTTCCGTTGCCGAGGAATCTGTTTTATCAAAAGGGTTTGGTTTTTGTCCAACCCCAAGCCATCTAAATGTTAAACAATTCAAAGATGACATGAATGCTTTTTTCAGACGACTGCGGTTAAAAGAATATTTTGAAAGAAAGCGGGAGGAAGAAGGTATATCTGAGCATTCAGATTCAGACTCAGAGCCTGATTTCTACGACAAATTCAAAAAGACAAGTACTTGGACGCCCAAGTGCAGTAAATCTAGAGCCTTGGAGTCGTATATTGAAACAGTCCAAGAAAAAGTAGAACTCCAACTACCAAAAGAGAGTCGCCCCATTTCCAACATCACGAAATGCGAAAAACAAGCACTCCGTAATTTAGAAAAGAGAGAGGATATTGTTATCAAAAAGGCAGACAAGAGTTCTACTGTAGTTGTCATGAATACCGATGACTACATTGCCGAAGCCAACAGGCAACTCTCAAAACCCGCTTTTTATAAAAAATTAAAAAATGACCCAACTAAGAAATACAGCGAAGAAATTGTAACAACACTCAAATCAATGTCCAAAAACGAAGAAATAGATCAGGAAACTTTTGAAGGTCTTCTTCCTGAAAATCCCAGAGCTGGTTTATATTATCTCCTCCCCAAAATACACAAAGAAGGAAGTCTCGGCCGACCAATAGTCAACTGTATTGGTCATCCTACAGAAAAAAAATTTCCCAGTTTTTTTATTTCCATCTTCAACCTTTTGTCGAAAATTTACCTTCTTTTGTGAAAGATACGACTGATTATATCAACAAAACACCCTCTGTAGACCTTCCGCCCAACACAATTTTGGTTACTTTAGACGTGACCTCTTTATACACCAACATACCTCATGATGAAGGAATCGAGACCTGTCGTAAAGTGTGGGATAGTAGAACTATAACATCACCTTCCACTGAATCTCTGGTCAAGCTTTTGAGTTTAGTTCTTACACGTTACAACTTCGTTTTCGATAACGAGAATTTTCTTCAGGTTAATGGGACTACAATGGGTACAAGAGTAGCACCATCATACGCCAATATTTTCATGGGGGATTTGGAACAGCGCATGTTACACGATGCACCATATAAACCATATAGCTGGCTGCGCTTTATTGATGACATTGAAATGAAATGGACAGACACAAGATCTAACCTGGATGAATTTATTGAATTTATTAATAATTAACCCGTCCATTAAGTTCACCGTAAACATCTCAGAAACAACGAATACATTCCTCGATACAACATCTACACTTGTCGATGGCAAAATTGATTTTGACTTGCAAACTAAACCAACAGATGCACACGCTTATTTGCTTCCTAGTAGTTGTCATCCGAGACATTGTATAAATGCGGTACCGTATGGTCTTTCAACTCGAATACGCCGTATCTTCTCACAAGAACAGACATTTAAACAAAGGAGCAAAGAACTTAAACAACATCTTTTTAACAGAGGCTATAAAGAAAAAGATGTTGAAAAAACAATTCAAAAAGTGTCAATTGATCGAACTCAATTATTACAATATCGAGGCAAGAAGAAGAAAAAATCTCGTATTCCGTGGGTTACTACCTTCCATCCCAAGTTGCCACACCTGTCAGAAATATCCCGAGAATTTATGCCTGTTCTCCATACGTCACCCAAAATGAAAGCCCTCTTCCCTGAACCCCACTTGTATCTTTTCGCCGACCCAAGAACCTGAAAGTCATCCTCGTCAGAGCTAAACTACAATCAGCCGAGAAAGGCCAGTTTACAACATGTCGGGATAGACGTTGTAAATTGTGTAAATAAGTTCCACAACTGAAACTTTTCAAAGTACAGCTACCGGTGATATTTTCAAAATCTTTGGACAATTATCATGTAAATCGTCCAATGTCATCTATCTAGTTACATGTTCTGTCTGTAAAGAACAATACGTTGGTGAGACAGGAAATGCTCTCAATCTTCGCATTAACTTGCACCGTAACCATATCCAAAACAAAGATCAGTACCAGGCCACTGCAATCCATTTTAATACTCAGAATCACAACTGGTAAAATATTCAAGTCATCGCAATAGATCAAAATAGATCGTGGAATGTAAACCAGAGAAGATCTAAAGAAAGCTACTGAATTGATCGTTTAAAACCCAGTCTTAATATCAAGACTATAGATCAATAAATGCCTTAGTTCAAAAATAGAAATTTTTGCTATAAAAAATTATGAACAGACAACAACAAACATTTTTTCACATCACTTTAATTGAGGTCACGCCTTCAGTCTCCGACATNTTTTATAGCAAAAATTTCTATTTTTGAACTAAGGCATTTATTGATCTATAGTCCTGATATTAAGACTGGGTTTTAAACGATCAATCCAGTAGCTTTCTTTTGATCTTCTCTGGTTTACATTCCACGATCTATTTTGATCTATTCCAATGACTTGCATATTTTGCCAGTGGCACAATAGGGACTTTGGGTGTTTTTGCTTTGTTTCATGTTGTTTATATATTTATATATATACATATATTTCGTTCAAACATTCTGACTTCTTTACGCATCTGTCAAGATATCTGGTTTCTAATCTTAAAACCCAGTCTTTGGCTGCTGTACCCGTTACAGGTACACTCTGTAATGCTACCCATGGTTTATTTAAAAATGGTCAAGTGCAACAGTTTAGTGCTGTATTTTACCATAGAAAAGATTACATGTTGTTTTGTGTGTTATTTATAGTAGGACTCCTATCATTTATTAAAATAGATTCATTAATACATGTACTTTGAAGATCTAGTATACATTGTATTTGTTTTCTATGCAAATTATATTAGAATTATAAAAGAATACAGCTCCTACTGCTTTAAATATACATGCTTACAAATTATGTTCATATAGGAATAGGATTTTTCTTTAGTTGTTTTATCTATATATAAATGTACCGGTACTGAGAGTTCTCAATTCAGTTTTGTTTATAGGCCAAAAAAAAAATATGTGTGTTTCCGGTTACCCGACCGACCCTAATTTTTCCTTCCGACCCTAACGTTTTTTTTCCATACTTCAAAATGTTCTTGTGTGACCTCGATCGTTTTAGCGGTAGTCTTCCGTTTTGTTGGAAGCAACACCTGAATCAGATGAGTCTTTTTCCACAACCGCTAGCATTATTCATCAGAAAATGCACGAAGAATCGTTAAAATCAACAGGATTCCCGACTCCTGTCTTCAAATCCGCCATTTTTATTCGTCTGATTTACACTTCCTGTTTTAGCGGTATGACTAAACACCGAAAATACGGCAATGACAAACATACAATGCAACGGACGAAAGATACGAAGCAAAANTATCTATAGTTACATTTTCAAACAGATGTCAGAAATGTAACTACCTCTAGTCTATCCTGAATGTTATTGCTCACTTTTGAATGATTTTTTAATCATCTTTGGACTTCCGTCTTCTGGTTTTCTTGCTTTTGCCTTGTCTCTGGACTTTGATTTATGTAGTCTTGTTCCTTATTCCTTCGGTATTCTACTGTCATTTTCTTTTAATTGTATACATATGCTAACAAAATAAGTAGTTTTATAACTTCAATGATTTAATTTTGAATTTTCCTGAAACATCTACAAAACGTAGCAAAATTTACGATTTGAATATACCAAAATGGTAGAAGTTATAATTACTTATATATGTTCACTTCCCCTTTAGATTTGTAAATCTTCCATGTGACACCTTAATTGGTAGCCAAAGACGTTAAATACTCCCCAATCAGTCAGATTTGTAAAAGATGTTATTAATCACACTACTGACTATGAGATTTCATAATAAACATAAAATAATCTGTGAGATTTCTTAAGAAATTTCAGATCTGTAAGCTCTATGAATAACAAATATCTTTTTACTGTGGATGGCCATTTGATCAAATGAGTCACTTCAGTGAAGATTTAACAGGTGGGGGATATCACAATTGAGATATTATATCCCTATTGGAATTTATGGTTCTATCTCAAGTGGAATATCTGACTAGATATTTGTCAATTATATTTTAGTTGTTTAATGCCGCATCGTCGTACATTGAAATAATAAATCTATAGACTTCGAGCTTTCAGGTGATATACTTCTATTGTCAAAATAAGGATGCAACTTTTCAGCTGATCGATTAATAATTTAAAATTTAGTCTCTTTGACTAAGAGATAACGTAAATGTTAAGGAGGTACGGATCGTTCTTTGCTGTTTCTTTCAAGAAAAATCTTTCTACATTCAAATTCAGCAAACTATGATAGTTTGAAGGAGAATGTTTTTGATTATCATAGAGAAGAAATTAAATGAAATGACTTGATTTCCTAAAGAGTTTTCTCTCTTTAACTATGTGTTAAAATTTACTATGAATAAAGGTTGTAACAATAGTGTATGGGGGTTATAACAAAATTATCGAACAGAGTTGTAAAGAGCCGAAGTCCATGAGACAAAAAGACAAATCAGGTTGAAACCATCGGAAAAAATTTCGACCGCAATGGTCCTGACTTCGTGCAGGTATTTCAAAAGAAATGGTATGTTAAACCGATTTATGGCATGGCAAATCTCCCCTTCCATTGCGGTAGTGTCCGGTCGCAACTCAACAGCAATTGCTCTGGAAAGATCATCCCAGTACCAAGTAAAAAAAATAATCTTGAATCACAGTTGGGACCGAAACTTCAAAATTTTCAACAATAGACTGATTATCTCTGTAAGAACTTTTTTTAATGATCGTATGAGCCGGAATCTTTTAAAAGCCTTAATTAATAAGGCGGTCGTGGAAATAATTATGTCTATTGACAAAGTCGTAACGAATTAACTATGAAACATACACTCCGTAAGCAGGAGAAGCGGGAATATTACTGTCCAAGTTTGGGAAATTGATAATTTTGAAATTAAAATTGTCCCTTTGTTGTAAATTTTAGTACTGAGATGACCATTTTGTCAAATTCAAGATGTAAGTCCAAAAAAGATGTAGATTTTGTGGTTCTGTTATTTCTAGTTCTGGTTGATATATAAATGGGATCCATTTAGCAAAAGATGCGTTATTGATGGGAAGAACATCATTAATATATCTCTTAGTCAGATTTGAAGGATCTAGCATCTTTTATTTTATGATCTTTCACAAGTCCCTGAAGAAATTTAGTCTCGTAAGAATATAAAAAGCAAGTCTGTGAGTAGAGGTGCCTATTTAGTGCCCATTGGTATGCCAACCTGCTGTTGATAAATAGAACCTCCAAATATGACAAATATATTATCAATTAGAAAATCAAGTATACTGCACACCTGTTTTTCATCGTAGCATACCTTTCTTTTTAAATCGGTTATTGAAAAAAATGTGGATCTGCAATATAACATATCCTTTAAATTAGCAAAGGCTTTTTGAATGATACATTTGATTCATGATTTCAGTTAAATATGAGGTAGCGTGATATACAGTGTGGAAAAATCAAATGTTCTCAGAGAATGTATTTAAGAAAATAAACAGGATATAAGATTTTGCAATAAATCCTCCCACTTTTTTAGTATCCACATGTGATTTATGTCACTTCGGGCATGAATAGTTTCACAGTATGATTGATGCATGTGTGTGACTGCAGACAAAATCATTGTTAGTTCAATAGACAAATCAGTAGTTCAGCAAGATGAAGATCCTGCGATGTCTCTTTCCTTATATGGATTTTTGTGAAATTTTGAAACTGCAATAGCTTAGCATATTTTTACAAACTAAATTTAAGTTTCAATTAAATATATATCTTCGAATTCACAGACTTCTTTTTAGCTTACCTGAACCAAAGGGTCAGTGTGGGCTATTGCCATCATTTGGCGTCCGTCGTCTGTGGTCTGTCGTCCGTTAAGCTTTTACATTTTTATCTTCTCCTCTTAAACCACTGAAGCAAATTCAACCAAAGTTTACAGGAATGATGTATGGAGAGTCATTTTCAAAGATTGCTCATTTCCTTCCGATCCAATAAAAACATGGCTGACAGCTCGTAACATAGTTTAAACATTGTACCCAATGGAAAAAATCAAATTTTCATCTTCTTCTTTGAAAACGCTGAAGCAAATTCAACCAAACTTTACAGAAATGATGTACTGAAGGTTCTTAACAAAAAGTGGTCATTTTGTTCCGAGCTGATAAAAAGCATGGACGCCAGCACAAAAGCAAAGTTCAAGATTAGACCTTCTGAGAAAATCACATTTTCATCTTCTCCTCTGAAAACACTGAAGCAAATTCAACTAAACTTTACATGAATGATGTACTAAAGGTCCTTAACTAAGATTGATAATTTTGTTTCGATCCGATAAAAAACATGGCCGTCAGCATGGAAGATAGTTTTACATTGGACCCTTTGGGAAAATCACAGTTTCATCTTATCCTCTGAAACCGCTAATTTCAAATTCATCAAAACTATAGAGGAATGATGTACTTAAGGACATTTACAAATATGAAAATTAAGAAATTATAGCTGGAAAAAATGCAAAGGGTGTAAATCTTGTTATAAGTAGTACAGATATTTAAAATTGAACGCGTCAGTACTTTCCGCGCGTAAATCTGCGCCGCGCTAAAACTTACACCGGAAACGTCAGCACTGTAAAAAAAACAGCTAATACTTGGCATCTTTGAAGAAGCGTGTCACTCGAAGCAGTTTTGGAATCTATAAATTCATAATTGTCCTTAATGCACCAATTAATGCACAAAAACTTAATACATAATTTTCCTGGATAAATCATAAACGTTCAATACACTTTAGATAAAAACTTAAATTAATTTCTGTCATTTAAAAATAGGATAATACTGCATCAAGTTTTATATTATCAAACTTTTTAAATTAACATCGTATATGTTGATAATATGACAACTTAGGCCATGAAAAATTCTTCTTTTTGTAAAATTTCCACAAAGTAAATTATCGAATGTATTTCTATTGATCTAATATACTATTAACGTTGTCAGATTTAAATATGGATGTCTTAGCGTCTCTTACACTTTTTTATATAAACTTTTAGTGCAAATTATAATTTTTAATTACTGATTATGACTGTATCACATTAATTTGGTTTGTTTTATTTCAGGAAAAAGACATTTGCGAGGATAAATGTAAAGGTAAAATAATTTTGGAGCGCATACTTTCTGTTGTTAACAAGTAGAAATATAGTTGAACGTCAATGCTATCATCTTCTAATCGAAACCGAACTTGGCCTAAAAAGTTATTGGTAGTCCCCTTAAAAATGGCAGGGAGCATAGTTTAAGTTCCCATTGAAAGCACATCCATTGTTGTTTTTTTTTGTCGAATCTATTTGTCTATTACAAACAAAATTGATGGGTGTTCCATGGAACAGTTATGTCTCCTGTATTTCAGAAGAGCTATTTTGGCCAAAAAAAAACTCTAAATTCTGTAAAATGAAAAAAATTAAGTATAAGGTGCATGTCTAGATTAGGAGAAAAACATATCCTACAAATTCGTTTAGAATATGAATTACAGATTTGACAGAATTACAGATTAACAAATTGAATAAAGAAATGAGCTACATTGGCTTGGCCAACCTCTAAATCTATAAAAACAAAATATTAAGCTTAGCGTGCATGACCAAGTCTTATAAACAAGCAGACTAGGTTCTTTGAACTAGCCGGCATTTTAGCGGCGAGCACTCTTTGACCCAGCATTCTAAATTACATTTTGTCATATTCTTTTCGTTTTCCAAGAAAGTGGTTCTAGAGCGTTATTAATCTACCCGTTGTGGGTTTTATTCGTATCCTTATTATACTACATGGGTACTGAATATAGAGAAAGTGGAGGTCTAGGTACCCATAGACAGGTTTACCCCTTCCGTTACTGGTTTAACCATACAATTAGCTTTCCCTAGTGCCGGTACAAAGTCCGACTATCTCGAGTTCCTATCCT
Organism: Modiolus philippinarum; assembly: GCA_002080025.1. Lineage (NCBI taxonomy): Eukaryota > Metazoa > Mollusca > Bivalvia > Mytilida > Modiolidae > Modiolus > Modiolus philippinarum. Next base: position 11,176 of record MJUU01047022.1, on the reverse strand, counting down.
TCTTTATGTTTGTTTCTTGTCTGTTATTAGTTTTTCTAGTGAAGTTCCCTTGTGGATTATTGTATGTGTTTGTAGTTATTGGACATTGTAGGTGTTTACTGTTATCGCTGCTTTGTAATAATTTATCGGAATAAGATTGTCAATGTGAATATGAAACAATATCAAAATTACCTTCAGTGATATTCCATAGAAAAAAGTAACAACAATAAAAATGTTGCTCCGTTATTGATTTTACCATGTGCTTGCAGATACTTTGTCTCATGTGCATTTACTCAATAACCTTTCACTTTAGCAGGGATAATTGTTTTTTATTATTATTATAATTTTCCGATAATTTTCTTCGTAAAATTCATAGTCGTAAAATATATATATTTTTTAATTTTCAGAAAAGTGCTATCACCCGGTGAATAGTACAAACACTATCAACCGACCAGTGAAAAGCACCGTGATTACTTTTTGCTGATTTCTTAGTGACGACGTTCATTGGTTGATGGGCATGTCAGTTCAGCATGACTGACATTTTTTAATCACAAGGACGTTATATTGAAATATACATCCTTGGTACAAAAAGAACACATTTTGACCACATTTTATTTCTTTCTCTTTTGATTCATTTAAATAGTAAAACATGTTCCATTTGGTATAATGAAACACTTATTTACTAGCTATTCAATGAATAGCAAGATTAGGATTCTCTTCGACATCAACTATTTCCCTGCGCGAAACATTGGGTGATAGTCATGTCTCGGGGAACCATAATCTTGCTATTGTTCTCATAGCCAGTAAATATCTGTATAATACCGTATTATGTTTGAAAAAAATTATTGGACAGGTTTTCTTAAATGCGTATTGATATTAATTAAGAAAAATTGCAAGGTTTTGACCAAATGGGATGATTTCAGTAATATAATTTATAGTAACTTCGGTATTTTGTTATTCGTCTATTAACATAACAACAACATCTGTATCTAGATTATATCATGAAAAAATTCTAAGCATAAACTTGATGTCCTGTCGTTAGAATATAGAATGGTATTTGTGAAAAAACCGTTTACTTTTAATTCAGGCATAATCGCTAGTAATGTTTATTTGTTTTAGGTCTAAGTGAGGATGTCTACTGCATGATCCCAAGTGATCCTGAACTTCTGCGATTGTCTCAACAGTTCGACTCTGAAATGATAAAAACGTTAGCAATCTATCTTGGAATGTCTTTACAGGAATGGGACGATATGAGACAAAACCATCTTCACAGTATTGAAATAGTAAAATTCCTTATACTGATTAAATGGAGAGAGAAGAAAACCGGAACCTTTAAACACCTACTTCAAGCATTGAACGATATGAAGGAAGATGAACATAAATTATGCCAGGTAAATATTTCATATTCAGAATTTGTCTTTATTGGTAATGCCCCAATCTTCAGGTAGTTTGGCTGTTTTCCTTTCTTTTAAAATGTAGTATTTCTTTTTGTTTTTTTTAAAGGAAGTCTGTTTTAAATCTATAATTCTCTTCATTCTTTAACGACCTCTAGATGTAGTCATTATTTTTCATAAGATTTGCAACACTTGAAAATGACCCAAATTTCATAAATAATAACTTATTATCTCAATTTAGAAATTGATAAGTGAAGGGATATTTGTTTTTAATGAGAATACCAAGATACTTATAAATTTTACTAAAAAATCGTTTTTTCTTCAAACGAACCTGTCACACTAAAACTTTCTATCCAAAGTGTGCCAAAGTTCGAGAATTTTTGTAAGAACATTGGCACAAATTGAAGAGATTGATAAAATTCTCTTGTTGGACGCATCCATAACGTCAAACTAACTACCTACAACGCACGGACAAGATATCCGTAATTTATTTGTAAGCTCTCAAAACGTTTCATTAGCGTGATTGAAGTATATCAAACGCATCTATAGCGGTGATCTAGCATACATAGAACGTCTGTAAAGTGTATTTAAGATCTTTCGTCAGGTCAGTTCTCCGTTCAAATATCATTATCAAAGGGAGACATCGACAGAAACGCCACCAGAAAAAAACGAAAAATCGACGGATTTGTTGAACGGATAGGTGTCACAGGGCTTTCAGGAACTTTAAATTGACTTTCTTGAGAAACTCTAAATGGCCGCATTATTTTTATGAGGTCCACTTTACAGTTTTTATTTTCATATTATTTTGATGTTTTGCACTTATATTTGGTAGGCAATTAGTAACGTAAAATATATGTATGGGTTTTATTCGTATGTTTATTCTACTATAGGGAAACGGGACAGAGAAAGGGGAGGTTTGGGTACCCATAAACCGGTTTAACCCTACCGCTGGCTTTTGCTAGTGCCGGTACCAAGTCCGGCTGTCCCGAGTTCCTATCGTTGTTTATGTTTGTCTTTTGTATTTTTATTGTGGGTTTTTTCTTGTGCAATTCCTATTTACTTTCTGGCATGTGGCTATGTTTTTCGGCCATTGTAGGTGTTTCCTGTTATCTTTTTTATTCCATGAAAATATCGGATCCATGTATTTAAAAAATTCTCTTGATATCTTATTAAACACAGAATTTTTTACATTTATTATAGGTTAGAAGAAGCAAGATGAAACAAAGTGGTAAGATAAACTCTTTAAATCAGTGACTATTGACAACTTACATAGAAAAATTAATACGCACAACGTAAAATAAATCGGAGAAACAAACGAACAATTCATATCAAAGCAAATAACCTGATGTGAGTTTATTTTTAAGTGTACTTGTTTCACGAATTCTTGAGTATGGAAAAGTGTACATGTAACAAATAATTTAATGTTCGTAATATCAAAAATAGGGAAAAAAAGAAAAGAAACCTTTTATAGAAAACAATAAAGTATTAGATCTATATAATCACCAGATTTTAGTTAACAATGCGTCAGGTAGCACGTATCAATGATAAAGCTTACGTATAAGCACTAAATGATACCCTTATTTCGTGCCTTTTAACACAAAGCTCCTTTTGAGTCTTGTTCTGCACATGTACCCTAAATATTAGATGCGTTTTGATTATCGTTACGGCATATATTGTCGCCACTGCACATATTGTCGCCGACGACAATATGAAGAGACGTATGGGCACATATTGTCGCCCTGCACATATTGTCTCCTACACATATTGTCGCCTCCAATGACGTTTAAATGGCATTGACAAAACCGGCACATATTGTCGCCGGTGAGAATATGTACCGTTAATGTCCAGCACATACTGTCGCCAGCGACAATATGCGCAGGGGCGACAATATGTGCAATATTATCATTGCTCTTGACGTAAACAGTTCTGTTGTACGCCTGTATCGATGCAAAACTTGTTTTCGATTCCACTCAATTTAATATCCGAGAGTTTCTTTTTAAATTGCCCATTTCACATGTTTATATGTTGTTAAACAGGTATTGAGAATTCCAAAAATAAGAAAAAGTGTGGTCCCCGATCGATCGGTGTTAACGTTTAATCACTTTTTTGTAAGTTTTCATGAAAACTCAAGTTTTAATTTTAAAAGATATGGAGAAATTATCTTCCAAGCAAACAACATGAAAGCAACATAAAATAATAGAGTCAACGATTCACAAACAATTGTTTGCTAAGGAAAAAAATATTTATTCATCCCATTTCGAACAATTTTGCAATATTTAAGAAACTTGTTGAATTGTCGACTTCATGACCTTTTGATATTGTAACTCATAACAATTATGTTTTTTTTTCAAAAATTAGTTGTAGGACGAAAAAAGGAAAGGATATGGGGTGAATGTACATGTGACAAAAACGCACACAATAAATATAAAACTCCAGTTTATCAAGAACAGGGCTTTTCTTCCTGTCTACATCTTGATGTCGCCTGAGAGTCTTCAATCAGAAATTAACAATATTCACCCCTTCAAGTGAGATCAAGAAGGCCCGCTTTTGAGGAAAACATATAAATATGTAACTTTCAGCAACATTACCCTTTGTTAACCTTTATTAATTTCGCGAACTGGAAGTTACAAATTAGATTTCTCGAAAACAACGGGGATTCCTTTGTGACGTTACATCGAAATCGTTTGCTTAAGGTATTATCTGACATTAAGCTATTTGATATTCTCTATATCCTAGTACACTGTGCAGATGTCTGGTGTAGGAGCTTGTTGAATTTTATTGATACGGACTAGGCCGACGTACAGTTTTCTATATTCAGACCTGTTTCAGATATGTAGACGTCAATTGTTCTCTGTATATACGTCTTCGGATAAGTCTTTTTCGATGTTGTCGATACTACCTTTTAGACAATATATTGTTTTCTTTGACAAAATCCCATCAAAAACATTTTCGTTGCAGGTACAGGACAGAATAGTTAAAAAAAATCTTTGATATGGTACAGATCAGAAAAGTTCATAAAATAAAAAGAAATGGATTTATGTTTTTTTTTGGTTTTTTTTAACGTTAAACACCTTTTCATAATAATTTTGTGGTTGTTTGTGTTGTTTGTCAAGCTACATGTAGTCTGTTGATCAGAATACAAATTGATTGTTTGTGCCTTGCTAAGTGTTCATAGGTGCAAATTTCATTTACCTTTAAACATCTGAAATTTCCTGAAACAAATGCTTAATATTCTTCTAATTTATATTATTTTCCATATTATTTGATTTTAATGCTGCTGATGAGAGGTTACTCCTTGAAACACGTGTACAGCATAACTAAATTTTCTGTTTATGATGCAGCTTGGGTATTTATGTATTTTGAAACTATTTGACCGATGACACTGCTGGTGGACGGGAGGTTCCCGAGGGTATTCACCAGTCCAATAGTCAGATTGTCTGACATGAACATTTACATATCGATTTATAGAATTTACTGTTTGATCAAAATTCAAACCCCTTAAAATACTACGGCTTCATTCCGTGTCTTGAACTCGATGGATGTCTTTAGGACTGGGTTTTGCTTCCTATTTCGATATTTTTGGTAATGAGTACTTCATGTTAGACTATTTTTGGATTATATCTTTTCATTTTATTTGATGCTGCTGATGAGAGGTAACTCCTTGAAGCACGTGTACAGCATAACTAAATTTACTGTTTATGATGCAACTTGGCTATTTTTGTATTTTTTTAACAGACGGAATACTGGATATGTTTTATGATGCGTCGTCAGTCAGTTTATGCCAAGAGCAATTACAAAAGAACGCGGAAGGTTTTATTTTTTTTTACAACAGGTCTAATTGCATATCACAAGTAAACTCTTCCTCATGTTGACAATTTCTTGTAGAGTTTTATAACTTTTCAAGTTAAAATTGATACAATTATTACCCTTTTACATGTAAACAAAACTCAAATCGTAGTACATGTACCGCAAGCCTGAAAATTTGGATAATTTGATAGTTCTATAAAAAAAATCCTCATGTAAACAAAATAAAATGTGTCTGCAATTTTTATAGCAGCCTGAATCATGAATGCAGCATTTGAGCTTCCTTGGCTCAAAGGGCCGTGCAAGCTATTGACATTTCTTTGTGTCCGTCATCAACCGTCTGTCCTTCCACCGTAGATATATTTTTTAAATCGTCTATCCTGAAACATGTGAGCTAATTTAATAAAAGCATTACTTCATTTATTTCTAGGATATATAGTTTTGATATTATATCCGGCGAGTCTGACGACAAAACAACACGGATTACTTTTTTAAAATAGAACAAATTTGTTAATTAATTGCTGTTTCGGCAAATAACTTAAAACCGTTGCAGATATCAAAATTCTGATGTAATGCTAGGTTTACACCGCCGATCAGAACAACTCGACCAACCCGACCATGCTGTTTTATCCCGACCAACGTCCTAAAATTCATTGATCGAGCTAGTTCACGACGTCCACTCGACCCTTGCCCAGTAAAACATGACTAACACTCGACCATTCTCGATCTCTTAACGATTCACGTACGACTTGTGCTCGACCCTCATTTGACCAACCAGACTTTGTCAGATTGAGTCAGATCATAACTCCATTTGTGTTTGATTAACTAGATTTGTTCGTGAGAAGATTATTAAATGATCGAGTTTGCTTGAGTTTTGTCCTGTTAGTACGTTTGTATGTACGGGAATAAAATGTATATCAGCATGGTGGTAGACCAGCAAAATTTGTGGCCAAGGTATCGAATGTTTCAAAGAAAAGATGATAATTATGATAGATCTAGAGTAGCAGAGAAGCGCATAGTTTTGGTTAGAGAATAACAAAAGTTTCAAAGTCAAATAGAGGAATGAATGTTTGTGTTAATATACTAGCATAACATCCTCTTCATCATGCGTCAGAATGCGACGCTCTGATTTCCCTGCCTGTCTGTTACATAAAACAGAAGACATATGATCACATAATATTGGTGGTCACTAGATTTAGAGTAGTTTCCCTGTATAGCTTTAAATCGGCTTTTTGTAAGCAAAATTCGGTTTGTACAAAGTGAAAATGGCGAGCGACTGCCCGTTGGGTACAGCATTTGCCCGTGCAAATCTGAAATGATTTTTTTTATCTTCTAATGCATGTAACAAATGTTCAAAATCGCATTTTTCTGGTGTATTTAGCTGGAGTTATATCTTATGATAAGAGTACAAACCTGCTCGGAAGAAACAATATTCTATTCTTTAATAAATTTATTTAGTGAATATGTTTATGGACTGTGTATATTGGGTACCTCTTGTTTTGAATTTCAAATTCTGTCAACATAGCTATGGTCGATTGAAGGCCTCTACACGTCATCCTTTTATTCTACTAGTAGCATGCGCAATCTGATACTCTTTTAAACAATCCTGATATAACCACGTTGAGCTTTTGCCATCATTTTGTGTCCGTTGTCCATGAATCGGTTAATGGTTGGGAAGAGCTTGTATAGAATCAAAGAAAGAATCGTGTTAGTCAAGTAATGATCGAGTACTAACCGAGTTGATCTGGAAGCGACTCGGCATGAATCGAGAAGCGAATGAGTTGAGGTCGGGTAGAAATCGGCATGATCGGCTAAAATTTTGAAAACCGATCAAAAACGATCTCTTTTCGCCCTCTTCATGACTACCTCGATCAGACCCGATTGATTCCCGACCTGTTCTCGACATATAATGCACACGACCTCTTCACGATATTTTTTTTTGACATGTCAAAAATATTCTGGAACACAGCTCGAGTTCAGGAGATTTAGTAAGATCGCCTCGATTTGGTTAGTAGACCGAACACGAGCACTCAAGATCAGTGTCCCGATCGATGAATATTCATGAATATTCATAGATCGAGTTTGGTCGAGTTGCTTTGACAGCAGTATAAACCTACCATAAGGTAATAGTGATCAACATTATTTGATAACCCGTCTGGAATCTTGAATTTCTCCTTTTTTTTAATTGTAACATTTTAATTTTCTGTTTACAAATATAACAGACAGTGGCCAAGTTTTATTGTGAAAAATGTTCAGCATACTCCAATCTAACCACTTGATAAATTTAAAGAAAATTTGAGTACCCATACAGTAGTTATTGTCGTGGTATTTATACCTTTTGTTTTATACTTTTCGTTTACTATTTCTATTTGAGATACAGATAACGTTTTTATTGGAAAGAAATGTTAGCATATGAAGAGTTCCATTTCATATTCACTGTTGTCTAACGAATCGTTATTGGCCTTTTATTAAAATTTAATGATTCATATTTCAATGTATTAAAAAAATCAATTGAAATAGGTTGTTTGAATTCGAAAACTGTTAAGTGTGTCAATAGTGATACAATGTGCATGCTTTATTTTATCTTCACAATGAAGTTGTCCGAGGAATCCGTATGGGAGTTAAGGTGTTCATCACCATTTTTTTGCTCATCTGTTTCAGGGGGAGCTTTTGCCATAACTTGGAGTCCGTCGTACGTCCATCTGTCGTCCATCATTAACTTTTCATTCAAACATCTTTTCCTCTGAAAACCATAGTGACGATTGGAACCAAACTAAGTCACCATAGTCTATAGGATATCCCCTGCAAAAGTTTTTGATTTCTATTCACATAAGTAACAGAAAGCATAGTTTAATATAGGACCACAAATGACATGAATTTCTCCTTTGAAACCATCGAGCCAATTGGAAACGAACTTGGTCACAATAGTAGGTGGATGATCCTTTTCAATATTTGTGAATTTTTTATTCTGGTACCTCAACCAAGAAGACCACTAGCGGTGAATATAGTTTAACAAATGGGAATGCTTTCAAAGATTGAAAATACTGAGCCAATTGGAACCAAAGTTAGTTACAAAGGCCCTTGAATGGTCCCCTTCAAAGTTTGTAATTTTTACGTTCGTATCTGTAATTTTTATCTTCCTACCCAATCCAGGATGGCCACCAGCAGGGAACTTAGCTTAACATAGGATCCTATGGGAAATACATTCAAAGATCTTTCTGAAATCATTAAGGCAATTGGAACTTAACTTGGTCAAAATAGTCCTAGATTATCTCTCCTTAAAGTTTGTAATTTTTTATGTTGGTACCTCATCTAAAACCAATGAGTCAATTGGAACTGGAAGCGAAAATGGTCACATAGTCCTTGTGTGGTCCTCTTTAAATTGTATACTTTTTTCGTACCTCATGTAAGATTGTGGCCAATTTGGAACATATGCACTTGGCCCTAAGTTAAGGACCATCTGATTTGAAAGTTTATTTAAAGGTCATATTTTTGAATTTATATTTTGCGCTTTCGTATGCTTGGTGTAATAAACATAATGCATTGAAATGCCGTCTTAGTTTTTTAAAGGAGGAGAATAAAACTGCAAACATGCGTAATGACGTTAAAATCTGACAAAATGTGTTCTTATTGATTAATTTTATCTAACATCTGTGTAAATTTGTTATTGGAAGTTTGCCAAATTTATGGAATGTCATGGCTTAATTATTGACGTGCATTTCATCAAAAATCCATGAAAACTTTATTTGAAGTGTTTTAAAGTTATCCTGAATGCAAATTATACGCATTTTATCGTTATTAAAGTTAATTTCTTCAAACTTTGATTAATTTTTTACAGTGTTGATGGGAAAATAATGATAAACGTAAATTGTAATTTTGGGTAAAAATGGGGAAAAATCGAATTTCCGTTACGAACAAGTTTCAAAATTCCAGTTGTTTTACCGTAATCTATGCCTGTATGAGCAAAACAACATTTCCATCCAATTGCATGCAACAGCAAATGAAAAAACTTACGTCAATTGCATTAAAAGCAATTTTGTAGACAAAAACCGTGTCATTGTGGCTTCCGTAGACTAGAAAAATTCAAAAATTCGCATGAATAAGACTACTTTTAGGAAGTTCAATGCAACAACAGACTACAGCCCATTAAGTCCAAATCTGGAGAAAACTTTACGATTTCTTGATAAATTACGCTGCAAAACTGTATCAAAAGAGATAATTTCCCTTACATGGAATTATGACGTTTCCCAAGGTTAAAAAATACTGTTTCTCCTTGTATGTGTGTTTATTTTGACAATATGAAATTTTCAGAATTTAGAATTTTCCACAAGAAATCGCACATTTCAGTGAAACTTGTTTTCTGGTTATCAACACCCATTTTGCACCCCATTTTTCAAATAGCCATTGTTTGCATTTTTTGTGTGCCTAGTGTACCTTTACAGTTTTTTTTTCTTGTTATTGGATTAATTTCACCACAAAGTAATTTTAAAACATTTCTTGAAATAAAAAATATTATAAATTTTCTTTTCAAAGTTTAGCTCAAATTGAAATATGTGTGGTCCCTAACTTATGGCCAAGTGTATCATATGACATAAGAAAGATCTTCTCCTTTGAAAATATTGAGCTTATTTGAACCAAAATTAGTAGCAATAGTCATTTACTGGTCCCCTTTACACCTTGTGATTTGTACGTTCATACCTAATCCAAGATGGCCACCAGCTGGGAACATAGTTTAACACAAGCTCCGATAGGAAATGCATTCAAAGATCTTCCCCTCTGATACCACTGAGCAAATTGGAACCAAGCTTGGTCACACTAGCCTTTGGATAGTGCCTTTCTTTCAAAGTCTGTGATGCAATAATTTACAGTAACTTCGGTATTTTATTATTTACAAAGAACTCTTTTGGATTAATGTATTCAGAAGTCTCCTCGAAAACCGCAATACCAATGGTCATAAAAGTATACTATACGGATGGTCCCCTTTAAAATGCGTTGATTAGGCTCAACAATTCGGAGACTGAAGGCGTGACCTCAATTATAAACCAGAGAAGATCCAAAGAAAGCTATTGGATTGATCGTTTAAAACCCAGTCTTAACATCAGGGTTATAGATCAATAAATGCATATAATACCAACGTTAAAAAATTCAGAAAATATTGCAGTAAATGTTATGTACAAACACCAGCAAATATTTTTTCACATCATTATAATTGAGGTCACGCCTTCAGTCTCCGAATTGTAGTTTACCTATTTAATTAAGTTTTGTAGTGTAGTTTTTTGTAAATAGTTTATTGTTTTATTATATATTTTGTTGTTTTGAGAAAGACTCGGATAGAGTTGAAATATAAACAGTATTTATACTAGTGCTATTCACATTGTTCATACTGAAAGTTTATAAATTAACCACATTGTGTGTATCTGTTTAGATCTAGCACAACAGGGATTTTGGGTGTTTTTTGCTTTGTTTTATGTTGTTTATATATATATATATATATATAACGGTCTATCGTAGGAACCCAACGGGGTAAGAATTAGAGAAATGAATATCGAGATTGCCTTCCCACCGAGGGATTTGGCTGTTCTTCGAATGCACAGATATTACAAACAGATTACACTGCCCACGCCATCTCTGTGGGAGACCAAAGGGATTTAAAATAGAGTGAGCTGCAAATTTATTTTGACACGTAATATGAGAGTTAAGTATATTAATTAACCGAAATTTGAACATGGATTTGGTGGTGTAGTGGTTAGCGCAGCAGACTTTCAACCCTTAGTACCTTGACAGAGGGGGTTCGAATGCCATTGGAATCATCAAAAAATTAATATTTAATATTAAAAGACTTAGACTTAGACTTTGGCTTTGGTTTGATAGAAAAATACATTACAGGCAGATGACTCAAGCCTAAATGATTAATTTCATTTTTTTTTAACAGAAGTACCCGAAAAATTGCTGTTAATTTATCTTCTGCATATGACCATTTCGACAACAAGTCTCATCAG
>MJUU01047021.1:2364-16638 GCA_002080025.1 Modiolus philippinarum | reverse complement strand
ATAGTATCTCGTTATAACGACATAACATCTCGTTATAACGACATAGTATCTCGTTATAACGACATAGTTTCTCGTAATAACGACATAAGATCTCGTTATAACGACTTAGTATCTCGCTATAACGACATTGTTTCTCGTTAAAACGACATAGCATCTCGTTATAACGACATAGTATCTCGTTATAACGAAAAAGTATCTCGTTATAACGAGTTAGTTTCTCGTTATAACGGGATAGTTTCTCGTTATAACGAAATAGTATCTCGTTATAACAACATAACATCTCGTTATAACGACATAGTTTCTCGTTATAACGAGATAGTATCTCGTTATAACGACATAGTTTCTCGTAATAACGACATAGCATCTCGTTATAACGACATAGTATCTCGTTATTACGACATAGCATCTCGTTATAACGACATAGTTTCTCGTCAAACAAACAAACCAATACATCACATTAGCACTACACAGAAACGAAAAATGAATATATACACATATACAAAAATGAACAACAATGTAAACTTCAAATCGAATGTCAAAAAAGTATTACGCAAAATCTCCTTCAATTTTGAATTGCATTGCAGGAGATCTCCTGCCGTTTGGTTTCAGAAGGTTAACAGTTATGGTATTCTTGTCTGCAGCATACTAAATTGAAGATTAATTACTAACACAAATCAAATTTGTAATGAATTTAAGGATTTAATTACTTTTGGGACAAGTTGGTGTTGCTTGCATTGGGAACTATTACAAAACCTTTTCTCTTTTTATTAGCGTCTTTTAACTGTGCATAGCAGTAGTTGACATCAGATTTGAATATTCTTTCAATAACATCAAAAGATATAACTTTCATGAATTGTAATGTTGTATTATTATCTTTATTTTTATAATTTTTTTTTTGGCAATACACCTTTGTGTCTATCTTGCATTTTACCGTTTTTATATTCAATTCATAGGTTATTCTCAACATGGCAAAACCTTCCCCAGGACCATATAATGATGAATTCCAGGCATATTATACATGTCTTCTTCATTTGAGAAAAGAAGAAAAATTAAAATCCGGTGGAGGCGAAGGTAAAGCTAAAGATGATTTTGCACAGGTATTGGCATCCTTTGGTGTTGATTTCAAGGAGAAGTCGTTGAGTGATCTTGCAAAAAAAATCAACGACTGGGAAAAAGGCGAAACTATACTTTATGTTGGTGGAACAAACCGCAGTGATCCAGCGAAACGAGCGGAAGAGCATGAAAAGATAAAATTTCCAGAGGTGAAGTTTTTTTATTACTGTCCTGTCCAAAATGTTAAAGAGAAAGAAACCTTCCTTCTTAAATTAAGACCGCAGATATTAATCTGTAATATTCACCAAGAAAGCAACTGCCAACCTGAAGGGGGATTTGTGTATGTTTTAGACACTGGAAGAAAAAATTAACAAGGATAGGTGTTTTTTTTTTCACATGTAAAATTTTCAATATCCTTTATTTATCTGTTAACATTTAAAATATAATCCATTTGGCATAGAATATGGATTGATAATATAGTTTTGTCATGTATTTAATACACTAAAAACCGTAATAAGGGCCTCTGATATCTTCCAGCGAGTCCCATTTTGTATTGTAAAGTTTATCATATTTTAAATCGTTTATGGGAAAAATGAAAGGATATGGAGTGAATGTACATGTGACAAAAACGCACACGATACATAGAAAACTCCAGTTTATCAAGGACAGGGCTTTTGTTCCTGTCTTCATCTTGATGTCGCCTGAGGGTCTTCAACTTTTTTTAATTACATGTATTAAATAAACTTACACTTATACCATTAATAATTGAAGAGTTGGAAATTCGTGCAAATAAATGGTCATATTCAAATATCACAATTAAAAAAAAAGTCCATGATAAGTGAGAAACACATACATGTATAATACTTTGTTAATTCCAAAATGAATGCCGAAATTGTAAGAATTTAACGCAAAATGGAAATCCTTGATGGAACATTTTTTATTGATAAATAAAGGCATATAAGTAAGAGTGTTTGGCTATGCTGGTGGTTTGACTCCTAGCGTTTATGTTTCCAGCCAAGCCTGTAGAAACAGAACACATGACCAGTCTATTTTATCTATTTTCTTTTGAACCATTTCGCCAAAGTAAGTTCAAGCCTAACAAAAAAAGCAGACATTTTTTTTTATTTCAAGATTTTTGTAGATCTTAACTCATATCTTCCAAAATAAAATAAACATATCACTAATAACATTTTCCCTAATATCAGGCTTTGAAAATCGGGCAAATTCAGGATTTTCAGCAATATTTACGAAGTAAATACAGGGAACTGTAATAGATGGCTTCGAATCAGAGTTTTATAAATTTTTTCTGGAATGATATAAAGTATTTTTTGTTGAAAAGTCTAAATGAAAGTTTGGACAAGGGTAAATTTTTAATTAGCCAACGTCAAGGCATGATAACTTGTTTACCAAAAGAGGGGAAGGATAAAAAATTCATGAAGAACTGGCGTCCAATAACACTTCTATGTGTTGATGTAAAATTAGCATCATCATGTATAGCAAATAGATTAAAACCCGTTCTTCAAAATATAATTAGCCAAATCCAAAAGGGTTTTATGAAAGGGCGATACATAGGTGAATGTATCAGAATTATAATAGATTTAATTGAAAAATTAGAAGAGGATGAAATCCCTGGACTTTTACTTTTGATAGATTTTGAAAAAGCTTTTGATATGGTTGAGTGGTCTTTTATTGAAAAAAAACTTAAAATCTTTACGGTTTTGGGCCAACATTATGTAAATGGGTCCAATGCTTCTACTGCGATATTACAAGTACAGTTGGCAATAATGATCACTTGTCCACCTTCTTCTCTTTGAAGAGGGGGGTTCGACGAGGAGATCCATTATCTCCTCATTTATTTATTCTCGTTCTTGAGCTTCTTAGTTCATCACTCAAGAATGATCCAGATATTGGTGGAATAAAAATAAACGACTCCGAATACCTCTTAAGTCAATATGCAGATGACTCGTCTTTGACACTAGATGATGATCCAAAATCTCTTGAAAGTGCTTTGTTTATATTGATCGTTTCTCTGAATGTGCTGGATTGAAAGTAAACTTGGAAAAAAACAGAAGCAATATGGTTTGGTTCCAAATTGGGTTCTAATGACTGTCTTAAATTATTGGGAATTAATGTTAATTTATATGACAATGACAAGACTTTGTGTAATTTCATAGACAAGACTGCAAAAGTTAGGAATTTGTTGAACGTATGGGGATATAGAGACTTATCATATATAGGTAAAGTGACACTCATAAAAACATTAGCATTACCACTTTTGGTTCAATATTTGACAGTTCTGCCAAACCCTCCAGACTCTATCTTTAAAGAATTACAGGAAATTTTCTACAAATTTATATGGGATAATAAACCTGATAAGATTAGGAGAACTGTTATGCTTAAAGGTACCACATATCCAATCCTTCTGTTATTCATTGAAAATGTCATGGCTCAGTAAATTAATTGATCCCCTAAACTACTCCCCATGGAAAACATTATTGGGCACTTTAGAAAAATATGGGGGCGATAAAGTCTTATTTCTGGATAAAGGGGGTATAAGGCGGATATCTACAAAACTGAACAGATTCTGGGAAGATATTTTTGTTAATTGTTCAAAAATTGTTGAAACTGATAAAGAGATTCAGTTACAAAATGCAAATGATATTCTATCACAACCTTTATGGTTAAATAAGAAGATGGGATATTCTTTATAAATGATTTAATGTCAGACAATGGAACGTTTTTAAACTTGACAGAGTTTTAGATAAACCTGGATGAAATCTTTCCACCAATTCTATTGAGTTCTATGGCATTCTAAATGCAATTCCAGTAGATTGGAAGAGAAGCCTGGTAGGGAAAGAAAAAATGGACATTGTTATTAGTAATTTTGTTGAAAAATTAAAACATCTAAAGAAACCTTGTAAATATTTTTATAAAACCTACCATGAGAAAATAAAAAAAAAACCCAATTCTCAAGATAAATGGAATTATATACTTGGCTTAAATATTGAAAATTGGGAAGGATTTTTTTCATTACCCTTTTCTATAACCCGTAATACACTTCTGCAAAATTTTCAGTTTAAGCTACTGAATAGAATACTTCCAACAAATACCTTTTTGTACAAATGTAAATTAAAGGAAACAGAATTTTGTACTTTTTGTTTTGAAACACCAGAGATATTAATTCATTTATTTTGGGAATGTTATCATTCAAAGAACTTCTGGTTGTCCATTTGTAGCTTTTTTGAAAATCATAATTTGACAATAGATGTTAATGTTTCAAACATAATTTTTGGAATGGCTGCAAATGGAAAAACAGAGCAACACTGTGAAAAATGTTCTGCTTATCTTAAAATACTATATTTATGTGTATAGATGCAACAACTCTATACCTCACATTGTGGGGGTATAGAGTTTTTGAAATACTATATGCATATAGAAAAATTTTCAGGAGTATACTTGACACAATCACAAAGAGATTTTATACGTAAAAAGTGGTTACCGCTTGAAGTTCTTCTCAGTGGCTTAGTGCAAATGTTTTTGTTATAGTAATAATATAAACTACAGTTTCTCATGGTTTCTTACTTCTGCTATAAAATATATATGTTACTATATGTTTTGTGTGTTAATTGTATCCGTATATGTTTTATTTTGTCATGTTTGTCTTCACTATTGCGTTTATGTACATAATCATGTAAAGTACCAATTGCAAAAATAAAGAATTACAAAAAAACTGTAATAATATGCTTATTATTTAGCTTTCATATGAAATACATATCAGATAGACTTTTAAAAATTTGTTTATACTTCAGAGATATACACTTAAGCTATCTGTTAAACTGATTAAATCCATATTTCACCGTTTGATTAAGAGAGATATATTATATATTTTACAAAATAAACAATATTTACCGCAAAAGGGAGATGATTTCTCGGGAAAATGAATGATATAAATATCTCAGTTTATTATGACGTCAAAATGAAAAGTCTGTGAAAAGAACATTCCGGCTTAAAATCATGTCGATTCCGCATCCGATTCGATTTTCGATATGCGCCAATCGAATGAATCGTGTAAGAGTGTCGATCTACCTCAAAGAGACTCAAGATGTTGTTTATATCAAGAAGTTCTTGAAACCTATAAAAACTGAAAAGCATTGTTTAATAAATGAAACGGCATAAAAAATGTATTGGTAAGCGTGCTTTTCACGGAGATACAAGAATTAAAACATTTGGCGGGTAATGGATTTCTCCTGATTTTCCCTTAATTTAACATCAAAAATATTTTATGTCTAAAAATGTGGAAGTTATATCGGGAATTTAATGAAAACTCAACGGGTATCTTAGATTGACCTACAAAAGAAATTCATGAAATTAAAAGCGGGGGCAAAAATTCTTAAAGCCATTGATCTGGAGAATGGTTAAGTGAGTGAGAACCGAACCGTCAATCCAAAACGAATAATCCAAGGGCAATGGCAAAATCGGAAACAATATAGAAACAGACACACAACATGAGTACGGCATAGAAATGAAAAAAGTGGAAAAAAAAATATACGCAAAGATGAACACCACTGACCCAATAAAAAAATCATGGGTGAGACCACGTGCTCGAGAGGAGTTCCGATATTCCTGGTGTGGCAAATGTGGTACAGAATCATACCTGTGTTTTTCAATGCCGCATCTATTTGATTGATCGTTGATTTTGAGAGAGGGTTAAACGTCTTTTAAGCAGTATTACAGCTATATCAGTGCAACTTGGACATCTAAAAGAACTTCAAAGGGTTGGTTGGGCAACTTTGGAAATGAGTTGGACTTTAAATGAAAAATGTGAGAAAAAATTTGCCTTCTATATGAACGATTCCGCCCTCGATAATTAAAAAGGGGTTTTATACTGCATGAAGTGGGACGTGTCAGGTATTAAAACATGATTTTCATCACCGTTGACATTCGGAATCATATATTATACCTTTGTCGCTCACTTTACCATTATATTATTATTCTTTTATAAAGAACTGTTTGCAACACTATCTATACCTTATGTATCTAATTTGTTGCAACCTTATCCTCTTCTATATCTGTTTCCTACCAACCACAGTTCATCCTTTACAATGTTACATCTGTAGATTTCCTACGAAAAATTAACCGGTTACCGAAAGCTCTATTTGTATATAGCCTAGGTTGTCTAGTGGTCTAGAACGCAGGACATTGTGCAGGTGGTTTTGCCATAGATGACACTAAATACGAGTTCAAATCCATCCGTAGACCTTGCCGGATTTTCAGGTACAAAAAGATTATTCAATCACTATTGGCGTTCGGAAAAATTTATTCTTGCTTGTACCTGATCTTACTAGTAATGCATTATCATTCATTTTATAAAGAGCTGTGTGCAACCCTTCTTTCTATACTTTCCGTATTATGACGTGACTGATCAACTTAGACAGGGCATCCCCCTACCCACCAACATGGTCAGCAGACGGAGTCTAAAAAACCAATTTGAAGATTTAATCATAGATAATCAGACAAAATCTGCATGTAAACACACTAGTGAATTTTTTTTCATTCTCCCTTTTCGTTGTTACGTAGTATTCAAGCTGGGAGGCACATTAAAATTTTAGATTCTGTATTTTTTGGCTTAAGTGTACCCATTTGTTTTTAAAAACATATCCTAAAAGTTTTTATATTCGGACATGTGTAAGGTCTCGAGATACTTTTTGACGGGTAATATAAAAAAAAAAATGGCGGGAAAAAGTTCCCATACTTTTCACTGTACAATGTAGCTAAATTTTGGACGCTGATAACTCAAAAAAGGACAAAATAACACAGAACTTTTATCTATCAGAATGACATTATCTTGATTAGTTTTATTGTAATCAAACATAAAAAGTTTCCGTTTTTTTCCTGAATATGCCACCGTACCTATGCTCTTTGCCTGTTTCTTCAAAGGTCTTTAGAAAATTTACGAAACATTGCAAACGCCACTGTCGTATTATCGACACATATCATGTGAGGCTAGTCACTCATATTTGGCGCAAAAACCTAAATAGGCTTAAGAAATTTTTGAGCCCAATTTTCAATACAATTATATTAAGGAACTGCTGTTTTAGGAAAAAAATAATAGGCCATGGGCTGAAATCACTTTCCGTGCACCTCCCAATTATGATCCAGACCGATTTTTTTCAGTCCTTTTATATCCCCTCTTCAACATAAAACATGTTAACACGAATATAACCTGCACGCATAGACAGTATAGGGCCACTTTTATAGTACACCACACAAAATTCTTGTATTTTAGTTCTATTCTTAATTTTATCTTTTAAGCTCCATAATTTTTATGTAGATAAGTTAGATGTACTGAAATTTGGTATCAAATTGAAGCTTATTTAATATACTTTACAATGAACACAAGTTTGGGCCCGTTACGCTATTTTTGTGATCTGGGAATGCAAAAAAATATACCCCTTCCCCTGCCAAAAATAGCGAAAATGACGGATTTTTAAGCTTTCAATTCCTTTCAGATAGATAAATATCATCATTTGATCTAGTTTTTATGCCTAATTTATCAGTTGTGATGCAATGTTGAAAAATAAGACCATTAAAGTCCTTAAATTTTTGATTTTCGGTATAAAAGTTTGAAAAATCGAAATTTCCGGAACTTTAGATATTTTCACAATTTCGTCTTTCTTTCTGGATCGTATAAATTTGAATATATATCTAATAGTTGGCAATGCAGTAATGATTTATGATATATAAGCAACAAATTACGTGAAAAAATTTAAGAGTCAGCCTTTTTATGGGATCAGAAATGCCAAAATCAGCACCCATCCCCCTTAAAATTAAGAGAAAATTTAAAATATTCAGGCTCTAAATGATAAAAAGATAATGTCTAATGCAAATTTTTGTAAGTATTTCACTAAAGCTGACATGCAGAAGCCCGTTTAAGTAGATTCAAACTTTTTAAGGGGTCTTTTTTGGCCCTTCTGCTAGAAATTTTATCAAAAATGGGAATTTTCCGTTTTTCAGAAATATTGCTTGACTTAGAGTTGTAAAAACTTCACGAATTTGGTATCTAACGTAAAAATGTTGATAAAATATTGTTTCACTATATCTTCGCTATTAGACGGTAAACTTTTGAACATTTTAGACTAACTTAACTCTCATAAATTGCAAACATATTCCCCCCCCCAAAAAAAAAATAAACACAATTTAATCTCATTTTCTTCAGCTTGAAAAGCCTGAACATCGTGTAAAGGTCCAATAATATAACATTTCAAACACATAAATGCACAGAGACTCCCATACATAACAAATAAGATCATGCGAGTGGTTTGTGAGTAGTTATTCAATAATCAAACTTTGAATTTTGTAACATTCCGAAATCCTTAAAATTCCCGTTTTTCACAAGAATCACCAAAAATATTCATTTTATCCATTTTTCTGCGTTAAAATTGCATATTACGATATATCAAATGAATAATTTTTTAAAAGAAAGTAAAAATATTAGTATGTTTTGTTCATATATATGTACAGAGAGACATATTTTTTGCATTATTTTAGCATCATTTTCTTGGGGTAGGGGTAAAATTTTTCGGTATTTAAAGTTACATTGAACACCCCTGGTTTTTCTAAACATTGTTTTAAGATAACTTATATATCCTCAAGAACAATGAAATGGCATACCTGCAGATAAATCCTCCAGATTTGCCACATATTACTATTCAAAAGTGAATTTTGGACAAATCTGAAATGCTGAAAATTCCAATGTACCAAATATTGAGTTTTAATCTGAAAAGTAGGACTTAAAATGACAAATCATGATAAGATTAATGCAACATTTTTATATCCAATGCAGACTTTGCGGGTTTTGATTATTTTTATGCGAATAAAGACCAAAAAATATCTACTTTAGGGGGAATTTGTTGGGGTAGAGATAAGATTTTAGGTATTTAGAGTCACATTAAACACTCTTTGCTTTTCTAAACAATGTTTTAAGACAACTAATGTATCGCAAAGAACAATTAATTAAGGGGGTTCGCTACTCAATTTGAAAATAAATAGGATTTCAAATAAATGTGCTTTTTTGTTAGAAAATTAGATAAAAAGTAATTTAAGCGAAAGAAATTGATAGGTTGATGATCTCGTTTTTAAGATATATGTGGTTAAAAATTTGGCGGGAAACTGAACTCCTCTGAATTTTTCTTAGGATTAACATAAGGGAAGGTTTGACCATGAATTAATGTGACAGAATAAAAAGAATTTATTAAAATTTTTACAGAATGCTTATAAATATGTATAAAATGAAATCATGTGAAAAAATAAGGGGGTCCATGGGCAAAAAAATATAATGCTTTAAATGGATAAAACCAGAGGATTCCGAAAATCTGACAGAAATCCCGAAACATGAGGAGCGAACATCCTTAAATGGCATATCTGCCGACAACTTCCAGATTTGACATATATTACGACTAAACAGTGAACGTTGAACAAATTTGAAATACAGAAAATCCCCATTTTTCATCAGTTTGGGACAAAATATTATGTTTAAGTCAACAAATGGCTGTTAAAATACCAAATCATGATGTTATTCATGCAACATTGTCATATATAACACACATTATTCGTGTTATGGTTATTTTTATGCGAACAAAGACATAAAATTGACCATTTTAGGGAAAATTTGTTGGAGTAGGGGTAAGAATTTTGGTATTCAGAGTCACATCAAACGTTCCTTGATTTTTTGAACACTGTTTCCAGACAACCAATATATCCCTTAGAACAATTAATTGGCATATCTCAGTGATTTAGCTAGCGCTCGTCACTTTCGCCATTGACGAATCTTTTTTGAAAGTGGCGAATTTTTTAAGCCTGCAATTCGTCACTTGAAATTTCAAAAATTGCCAAATATTAAAGTATTATGTCCATAATCTTTGTCACTGTAATCTAATTGTCCAAACTGACACTTTAATTACACCTGTAATGCTAATTAAAGGATTAGTTCAGTTGTAAACAGACATCGTCGGTGATTTGTTTACCTGTGTTTCTGGCCTGTTATCATTAATTACCGGTCAATCAGAGGTAACCTGCTCACCTGTATGGCAATTAACTATTAGTTGTTTAAAATTATTAATGTTTTGAACATTTAAACCTTTCTTTCAGCAGAATTTTCATAAATAACAGGTCAAACTTCCCCTTTGAATTTTTGTTAAAAGATCACGTTTTTTGAAAGTTAGGTTATTTCCCTTTAATGATGTCTTTAAAATGAATTTATTTTTTTTAGAATTGAACCTATTTGCTCTGGTAATTATAACAGAAAATTCATATTTTACCACTAAAGTGTTTATAAACAACATTTGTTTGATATTTTGCAAAATAATTTCTTTTATAATACAAATTTATAGAAAGTTTTATGTGTAATAAGTTACAGAAAGTTTAACTTTGTAAGGACATTTATACCAACATCACCTCTTTCAAGCATTGATGCCACTTCTTATAGATGATTAAATAATATTCAAATACATAGACAAAATTCTGTAAATGTAATATGAACCAGAAAGAGCATTTTAACTATGGAACAATGATGTGCATAATTAAATACAACAAAATACAGAAAAATTATGAATCATAAAATTTAGTATCTCATACTACACATTGCGCCGCGAAATTTATATGCAAAAGTGACTAATGGTCTCAAAATCCCAGCTAAATCCCTGTATCTGCAGATATATCCTCCAGACTTGTCATATATAACGTGGTAACAGTGAACTTTGACCAAATCTGAAATGTTGAAAATTCCCATTTTTCCTCAATTTTGGGTACAATGTTGAGTTTGAGCCAACAAATGGCTGTTAAAATATCAAATCGTGATACAATTCATGCAATATTGTCATATTGAACACACATTTTGTATGTTTGAGTTAATTTTATGCGAACATAGACAAAAATTGACAATTTTAGGGAAAATTTGTTGGGGTAGGGGCAATAGTTTCGGGGTATTCAGAGTCACATTAAACACTCCTTGTTTTTCTAAACAATGTTTTAAGACAACTAATGAATCGCTTAGATTAACTGGATGGCAAATCTGCAGATATATCCTCCGGATTTTACATATTTAACGATTTAACTGTGGGCTTTGGATAAATCTGAAATGTTGAAAATTCCCATTTTTCATTAATTTTGGGATAAATATTGAGTTTAAGTCGACAAATGGCTGTTAAGATAGCAAATAATAAAGTAATTCATGCAACTTTGTGATATACAACACGCATTTTGCGTGTTCTGGTTATTTTTAGGCGAACATAAAGAAAAATTGACAAATTTAGGGAAAATTTGTTTGGGTCGGGGTAAGATATTCGGTATTCAGAGTCACATTTAACACTTCTTGTTTTTCTAAGTAATTTTTGAGATAACTTATATATCCTTAAGAACAATTAATTGGCATATCTGCAGATATATCCGCCAGATTTTGAATGTATAACGATCTAACAGTGAACTTTGGATAAATCTGAAATGTAGAAAATGCCCATTTTTCATAAATTTCGGGCAAGATATTGAGTTTAAGTCAACAAATGGCACTTAAAATACAAAATCCCAATATAATTCATGCAACCTTGTCATATACAACACACAATTTGTGTGTTCTGGTAATTTTTATGCGAACATAGACAAAAAATTGACAATTTTAGAGTAAATTTGTTTGGGTAGGGGTAAGTTTTATGGATGTGGGAAGTTTATAATACTTCAAACTGCCATAATTTGTATCAGTTGTAAAGAAGACAATATGTACTTCCATTTTATTCCATCTTTTCATGAATTTGAACCACTCATAGACAAGCTGAGACAAAAAGGGACAAAACTGTGTCGAAAACGAACATATTCAAAGATGTGTTTTATTTGTCTATTTAAAAGTGATAGTTTGGTCATTCAAAACATATTTACATTATGTTAACATGCTTAATTTTTAAGATAGGACATTAAAAGACTAAAAACAATTCCAAGAATTATGAAATGAAAAAGATACTGGTTTCTAAGGACTGTTGAACTTACACGATTTCGAGAAAAATCTTTAAATTTATGTCAACATTTCGAAGGGGTAGGGGTATGAGTTTTTCATTTTTTATAACGTATTGGGTATAGAAATGGTACTAATGTGGAATATTTGTAATGCTTATACCAAAGGCTATCATTTTATACCATTTTTTCATAACTGAGAGGCACCAATCAACAATTTGTTGCAATTGAAAGAAAAACTTTGATCAAAAACGAAATTTTCCAAAATTTCGTTGGGTGGGTCTAAAAAAGGGGCCTGTTCCAATAATGCGTGCAGGTTATGTTCATGTTAACATGTTTAATTTTGAAGAGGGGATATAGAAGGACTGAAAAAATATGGATGGGGATCATAAGTGTGTGGGGCGGGGGGGTTGCACGGGGGGTTATTCCAGCCAATGGACTATAATTATCTACGCAATATTGATATTAGGATGAAATACCACGTTATGTTAATTCATTATAACCTTGGACAGAAAAGCTTCATGATTCAAAACTCAAAATTACCACGCTAATAGTAAGACGTTTTTACTGATTTAAGGTATTGGTTCTCATTTCCGGTCCAAGTTTCTTTTGATTTTGTTCAAAATTAAGTAGGAACTAGCAAGAGAAAATGGAATGGATCCCTATTTTTTCTGGAACCCCATCGGAACCCAATTGATTTTTCAATTGCTGAATCCGCCGATGGGTGTTGGTACAACGTATGTTCCTGGTGAAGGTATATTATGGCATCAAAATTTGCAAGTGATTTGGACTTAGTTTGAATTCTGCAATAAATTAAGATTGGTCAGTGCAAGAATAACTCTTGTGTATTATTGAATCGAAATAAAAAGGACTTGTCTTCGTATGGATAAGGGGACTAGGTTAAATTTCACCCCAAAAAGATGGCGAAATCCTCATCTTTATACATTTTTACGAACAATTGACACGAATTACGCTGCTTTCCTTGGAACATGTGGAAGACAGGGTCACGTTGCGCTGTCTTACACGGGTAAAACGTGATTCCAGTGTACCATTTATATAACGGGAGATCTGATTGGTCAAGACCGAGCATAAATAACACTATAAACACACCTCCGACAAAAAAACATTAATAGCAATAACAACACATTGTTTCAATATTCAAGGGTGCCACTTATACACCATCATCAACATCATACCTGGACTTATACCTCTCTATAAATAAGTCTTGACATCAGAAAACAAAACTTGATGAGGGACCGACCATTTAACTTGAAGGGGGGGCTATGGTTTTTTTTCTAAAAAAATATTTTGGATCTGATTTTATATGAAAAAAATATTTTGGCTGTCAAAATGATGAAAAAAAATTTTCTGAAGGAGGCATTCTGCCCATAAAAATAATGTTAATTTTGAAAAAAAATATTTTGTTGATACGCGTGAAAAAAATAAAAAATTTTCTGTTTAGAAAAAAAACCATAACCCCCCCCCCCCCTTTCAGGTTAAATGGTTGGTCCCTAAGCATGATGATTTCGACTTTTCAATAGTGAACTGCCCATTTTTGAGCAGTAATATTCCTACATCTCCGGTATATGGCGTCTATATTTCACACCTCAAGAACATATAGTAGTCGTATAAACCAAGGTATTAAGATGATATTGCTCATTGCTGCGGTCAAGAAAGTTGCAAAACTAATGCTACCGAAATTAAGATTTCCATCCCAAGCTCTCTACCTTTCATTGACTCGCCGTCGTACAAAGCCAACATTTTATACTTTTGTCAGTTATTCATGTCTAATATATCTACAATGTAGATATTTCACATTCGATAAAAACCCATTGTATAAGCCCGGGTTGTTAATCTTGACTTCATTGCAATAAAAGTTTTGCCACTTCCTTGACTGCAGCAATACAACAGGCACTGTATTACAGCGTCTTACAAGCCTTATCTGATTGAAACCAACTCAGTATCTCCAAAGGGCAACGACAAATAACTGTTGGGAAGAAAATTGTTTTCTGTTTGCAAAATTATTTCAAAAGACGTAAATCTTTGAAATCATTCTCCCATGTGATTCTATTCTAGCAATATAATATTCTTCTCTGGCGACCATCTTCGATGTGGCACGAACTCAATCACATAGTATATATTTTGGAAATGAACTCCCAATTCCCAAACTGCTGAAATACTCATATGTGTAACTTAAAAGCACAAAGTCATGTCAAAATAGAA
>MJUU01047020.1:21163-32571 GCA_002080025.1 Modiolus philippinarum | reverse complement strand
GATGTCATGGCAATACATCGAATACCAGGCAAGGAGGGATCTGCTAGATCTGTAATCGTGAAAGTCAGAAATACAGAGACAAAAATAAACATCATGAAGAAAAAGAAAGCACTCTCTAGGGATATTAGGTTTCACGATGATATCACACAAAGGAACTTGGGACTGATGACTAGACTTAAAAACAGTAAATTATTTGAAAATGTATGGTTCTACAATTGCAGTGTTTATGCAAAGCAGACAGGTGGTCGCAGAATTTAGAACAAAAACTTAAATCACGTAAATGATAACTGTTTATACAATTCATTAGATTTGCTCATGTTTCTTGTATATAAATAGGATATAGGTATACATGACTGTATTTAAAAATGAAACTTCAAAACCTAAGAGTTGTTGTATTGTAGTTGATGTTGAAGTTAAGGATGGGTGATGTTGGGATGCATGGAAGGCTTGAACCTTGTGCCATATGTAGCTGCCTTTCATCCATCCCAACATCAGCCAGAGTACACTGAATTGAATAATTTGTTCAACTGCAACTATATCACTTTGAAATCAAACAATGCAGAGAGTAAATATTGTGTAAATTTTATTAATAAAGTACATATCGGTATTTTAATACTGAAAAATCTTTAATATTCATAAGTATATATGTATTGTCATCTGTTTGCTTTAAGGTATACTAACACTCCCCCTTCCTATATAGTTGTAATATTATGGGAGGTAACTGACTTGAAATTTATTTGTTTATATTCTTTCAATCTATAAATTACAATAAATTCTCCCTACAATGTATAATGGAAAGTCATCTTGAATTACAGGCAGTAGATCATGTTTTGGAGGTTATATGTTCTTTTTCTCGTCCTTTTGACTTAATTTTGTATTTTGAAGGATGAATACCATTTATGATTTGATACAGTACTTTACCTTGTACAACACATGGTTAGTGCATTGTGTTGATTAAACTTTACAGTTATTTATTTTAATAAGTTTATTGTATATTACATTGTGCTAAACTATAAACAAAATACATGTATGTACTGTTTTAACAAATAACTACAAACTTATAAGTACATTTATGAACATTTACTGATGAGGTTGAACCCTGTTTCTTTATTTACAATACACATTATGAACTTGAAACTAAATATAATATTGAACATTAATGTACTTTAATATATTAGTTTTCATTCATTTATTAACTTCAATCAAAACATTTTCCCCTATTGAAAAAAAAAATAATCTGCAATTAATGGGAGATAACTCAAGTTCAATAATTTGTTATATATATAATTCATGTAATTTTTTTTTTACTATTATTATTTTTAATTTTGGTTGTTTTTTTTCTTGTTTTTTTTGCCCTTTTTCTTTTTTTCTCTTTTATTTATTTTATTTTAATACTTATTCCTTTTTTGTTGCCAACAGTGAAAATAAATGGGACGTAAATATAACTTAATTTTAATTTTTACATATATAGCCTTACTGCTAACACACTATTGTTGAATAACGCAAAGTGTTATGGAACAAATGTGTCATCTTACTTTGTATGAATGTGTGTATGTATGTAAACTACGAATGAATGTTGATTATTTAATAATTGTATTTAGCTTGTTGATTTGTTATTTTGAATATAACTTTTATAATGAATAGTATAAGTGTTCTTTCAATGAATGTAAGGGGTTTTTCTTCTAATGTGAAGAAAAGAACTGATGTTTTTGACTGGGCAAAGAGTAAGAATGTATCCATTGTCTGTTTCCAAGAAACTCATAGCCATAAAGATGTTGAAAAGTTATGGACAGATGAATGGGGTGGTACTTGTTTCTTTAGTCATCATACAAATAGAAGTGCAGGTGTTAGTATAATGTTTAGACCTGACCTGGATGTCGAAGTACATAATTCATCAATACATGATCAGGGGCGTTATATTGTTTTGGATTTATCAATTTACAATCAGCGTATGACTTTTGTTTGTTTATATGGTTATAATAAAGACAAACCCTCACTATTTCAAGAAATTGTGGGTAAAATTATATCATATTCTAATACTAGTGTTATCTTATGTGGTGATTGGAATGTTGTTCAAGACCCACATTTAGATAATTATAATATTTTGCATAATAGAAACTCAAACTCCAGGGAAAAAATTAATGAAATAATTTCTACATTTGATTTAATAGATCCATGGCGTACATGTCATCCAGATGATAGAAAATACACTTGGCGTGTGTCCTCACCAATAAAACAAAGTCGACTTGATTACTTTTTAATAACCGAAGATTTGTTCTCGCTTATGAAGAATTCTAGTATTATTCCTGGTTACAAGACTGACCATTCAGCAATCCTTTTCACTTTCTCTGCCTGTTTAGAAAAAAGAGGCAAAGGGTATTGGAAATTTAATTCTCAATTGCTAAAAGATTTAGATTATATTGAAAAGGTTAAAATTTGTATTAAGGATACTATTACAGAGTATTATATATCAGGTGATTTAGACAATTTACTTTCGATTGAACTGTCATGTAATGATCAACTATTTTTTGAAATTTTAAAAATGAAAATTAGATCAATGTCAATTGAATACAGCATCTCAAAGTCAAGAGAAGGAAAAAATAAATTAAGAAATTTAGAAAATGATATACAAAATTTAGAAAATGATTTGAATCTGACACCTAATAATATGACTTTGAAATCTTTACAAGATAAAAAGGCAGAATTGGAAAATGCGAGAATGCAGAAAATTGAGGGTATTTTATTAAGATCAAGGGCAAACTGGCATGAGAATGGTGAAAAATGCTCACAATATTTTTGTAAGTTAGAAAAGAAAAATTATATTAAAAAAATTGTTACAGAACTCATTGATGATGAAGGAAGGCATCTGTCAAAGCAATCTGATATTTTACTTGAACAAAAAAAAATCTTTAATAATCTTTACTTAAGTAGAAGATTGGACTGCAGTGATAATTCTTTCTTTGATCACAATGTTAAATTAACTGATGATCAAAAGGAGTCATGTGAAGGTAATCGTACTTTGAAAGAATGTGCTCAAGCTTTGAAAGTTATGCAAAATGGCAAGAGCCCAGGCTCAGATGGCTTCACTTGTGAATTCTTTAAATTCTTCTGGAAAGATCTTGGAGTATTTCTTTTCCGGTCTTTATACTATGGTTATGAAAAAGGAGAATTCTCACAATTTCAATATCAAGGAGTCATTACTTGTATTCCTAAAGAGGGAAAAGATAGACGATATATCAATAATTGGCGTCCAATAAGCCTTTTGAATACTGATGTTAAAATTGCATCTGCAGTTATAGCCAATCGAATTAAACAAGTGTTACCTTTTATCATAAGTGATACACAAAAAGGTTTTATTAAAGACAAATTTATTGGTGAGAACACACGCTTATTGTATGACTTGATGCATTATTTGGAAGAAAACAATAAAACTGGTCTACTGTTACTAATAGATTTTGAAAAGGCTTTTGATTCTATTGAATGGGTCTTTTTGAAAAAAGCTTTAAAAAGTTTTAATTTTGGACCATCTGTTTGTGCATGGTTTGAGACATTTTATCATAATGCCTCAAGCAGTGTAATAAACAATGGATATTTGTCAGATTTTTTTAAATTGGAACGTGGCTGTCGACAAGGGGACCCATTGTCTCCCTATTTGTTCATTATAGGAGTTGAATTATTATCAATAAAGATAAAGTCTAATGCTGATATTAAAGGAATAGTTCAAGACAGTGACGAATCCTTGATCAGTCAGTATGCTGATGATACCTTCCTTATGTTAGATGGAAGTGAGTTTTCTCTTAAAGAATCACTAAAATGTTTTGAAAGTTTTTATATAGTTTCTGGTTTAAAGATGAATATGACTAAAACTAGAGCTGTCTGGGTTGGAAACAGAAAATATTCAGATCTTATTCTTTGCCCAGAAAAAGGTCTTCACTGGTCGCATTCAAATTTGAAATTATTGGGAATTGAGTTTTCTTTAAATTTGGATAAATTAACAGAACTTAATTTTTCAAAAAAGATAAAGGAGGTTTCTGGAATATTAAAAAGTTGGCAACATAGAAAACTAACTCTTCTGGGGAAAATTACAGTTGTAAAATCTCTTGCACTGCCAAAATTAATACATTTATTAACAGCATTACCCAATCTATCCGAAAGGAGGATGAATGAATTAAATTCATTGTTTTTTAATTTTATTTGGAGTGGTAAGCCAGACAAAATAAAACGTAGTACTCTAATTGGAGATAAAACTCAAGGTGGGCTTAGAATGATTCATCTTCTATCTTTTAATATATTTTTAAAACTTGGTTGGATTAGAAGATTTCTCTTTAATTTAGATGGAAATTGGCAAAAAATACTTTGTCAAAACCTTAAGCCCTATGGTGGTGAGAGATCAATTTACTTACAAAAGGAAAAACTAAAGGAAATCTCTCGGATTTTAAAAAACCCATTTTGGAAAGATGTTTTTTTCTAGTTTAAGTGAGGCTAAACCATATACTAAATTTACTTCAGAGGACATATTGTCATTAGATATTTTAAATTTTTCACCTTTGTCAGATTTTTCATATTATTTAAGTTGGAAGTCAAGAGGAGTACAGTGTCTTCATGACATAACTGATTTACAAAACAAAGATTTTATTAATTTTCAACATTTTAAGCAGAAGTTTAAGATTGCCAATTTTCTGAAATATTACAGTCTTATTGCTAATATTCCTAAAGATATTAAACAATTTTTGAGACAGAACTTACAAAATGATATTTTGAATATTACAGGCAGTGCTGATAAATTCATTTTTAGGCTCTTAAATGAGAAAAAAACCAGGTTTATATACAGTGAACTCATAAATAAGGTTGTTCAACTACCACTTAGAAAAATTAAGAAGTGGGAAGATTCTTTAGGCATAGAGATTTCAAATATGAAAGATTTGTTTGGTATCTTAAAGAAGTCATGCCAAGACTCTCATCTTTATAACTTTCAATACAATTTTCTTCATAGAATTATCCCAACAAACAATTTTTTACATAAAATTAAGCTGAAAAATACTCAGCTGTGTTGTTTTTGTAAAACAGATATTGAAACCTTAGAACATTTATTTTATGATTGTAGAATTATAAAAGATTTTTGGGAGTGTTTTACTAGAAAATTAAAACTTCACTTTCAAAATGTTATCTTTGATAAAGAACAAATATTTCTTGGTTTTCTCAAAGATACACCACTACTAAATTTACTCGTGTTTATTGCAAAGAAGTACATTTACAAATGTAAATTAAAAGTAACACTACCAAATATTATTGAACTACAGTGTAGAATAGACCAATACAAATTGTATGAATATCAGATAGCTTTAAAAAATAACACACTAACTAGGTTTGAAAATTTCTGGTCTCCCCTTCATGATATTTTTATATGATTATAACACCATATCACACATGTTTAATTATATATATGCAATAAATGTTAGTATATAGAAATAACTTCAACAATCGCTGGATAAATCTTATATATATGCTATATTTAAATATTGAATAAAAGAAGAATGA
The DNA here is from genome assembly GCA_002080025.1 of Modiolus philippinarum. Taxonomy (NCBI): domain Eukaryota; kingdom Metazoa; phylum Mollusca; class Bivalvia; order Mytilida; family Modiolidae; genus Modiolus; species Modiolus philippinarum. The sequence continues at coordinate 27,033 of MJUU01047020.1, read as the reverse complement.
TTGTGAGAGAGAATGAGGAAAACATTATTTATATATTTTTGTAATTATTACTTATTATATTATAATATACCTGTTTAATTAATAGTCAGTATATTCATGAAATCCCTGAATATCCTTGTCAGGTGATACTGTACAGGGAATTGTAAAATCCTGACTATTGAAAAATAAATAAAAAATAAAAAAAAAATATTCCAAATACTGCCCTTTTCTGGATCTAACTATCTTTATTGACGCTGGTAAAATAAAAACTAAAATATATGATAGAAGGGATGATTTTAATTTCACTAAAACTAAATTCTCTTTTCTTCACGGTGACGTTCTTCAAGCTCCATCAAACTGGTAGTACATTTCTCAACTAGTACTATATGCACATATTCGTTCTACCCTTGACCATTTTAATGAACGTAACTTTACTCTCGCAGCAAACTTTTACATCAGTGTTAAAGATTTCAAAAGTTGTTGAATACCTTTAAGAAGTTTTAAAACATATATGGATATATAACATTTTAATATGGCGTTATTCGCAAATAGCGTATTACTAAGGCCATTTCTAATCCTCGTTTTTTACGGTAGTGTTGTCAAAAAATACGAGAGACTGGTTTAAAATACAGAAAACCGTTGACGTAACTTGCATTCTTTACGTAATAGGGTATATTGACAAGATACTCTGCTCACATCCGTCAAATTACCTTTGGGATCTAGTCACCTGCATATTTTACATACATTCTGGCCTCTCACCGATACTGCCGATGTCTACTGATATATATGATGCATCTTGACCAGACTAGGCTTATTTAGCTAGCCGGCTGATTAGCGGCGAGCAACTTGGCCGATCTTCCAAAATTACGTATTGTCATATGCTCTCTTTTCAAGATTGTGGTCATGGAGTTAGTAGTGTACCTGTATTGGATTTATATGTATGTTACTGAACTATAGGGAAATGGGACAGATAATTGGAAGGTTTCGGTACCCATAAACCGGTTTCAAAAGAGTTCCTATCGTTTTTTTTTTATGTTTGTCCTTTTCTTTATTTGTATTTTTCCTGTGTAGTTCAGTAGTAGGTGCTGGCTTGCAATTAGAATTTTCAGCAAGTAGGCGTTTCCTGTTGTTCCTTTTATTTCATCTGCTAAGCAATACTAATGTTTTGAATACATTAAAACAATAGACTAACTTCACTTAGTATAAGTAAACTATGCAACACGAGTGTTCCGACTTTTTCCCATCACGAAACTGATTGGCGGAAAAAAATGGTGTTTTAAGTTATCGCGGATGGCATTATGTGCTTTTTTTTTAGCAATTCACAAATATCACTTTATTCCCTTCGTAACACCTATAAAAACACCTTCAAAACTCCTATTTTTTCTCAGTTGGTCAAAAACTATTAATCAAGTTCTATAGAATTATATTGCTCACCAATTCGCACTACCCGAAGAGATTGACGTTGATACTCCAGTGATGACAAATTGGAATACAACAATATTCCATAATTTTTTGATTTTTGAATGACAGACAAAGGACGAAAAGTTTCAGGGGAACAGTTATAGATATTACTATATTCATTGATTAGTTGCAATAATAATAAGCTAATAATTGAGAATAGCCATCATAAGGCAAAAACACAAATTGATCACAGATTTGTTTCAAGAAAAGAATGACGACCGAGAGATGGTATTAAAAAAAGAACCTTCGAATATTATGTATAACCAGTTCACAAGTTTTTAATATACTATGCCTAGAATAAAATGAATTAAATAACGTTTTTTTTTTACAGTAAATGATCTAGTACAAATCAACTATGGGCTGAAACAAGAATTCCTACCAAGGCGCGCTAACAAAAAGATTGTGCATTAAACGATAATCTAAATATGCTAAATAAAAAAGACCTTTAAGGTAGCAGTATTTACGTACTATTGCTCGATATATAGTAGCTCTGATGAAGACTTAACCAAAGACAACGAAAATTGGTAATATGGAAGAAAGCAATGGATGTACGGACAAGAGTAACCTTTATTTCCCTTTCATTGTTATGTTACATTGGATGAAGAACAACAATAAAAGCGTTGTTCCACTGCTTTTTTCCCAAGTATTTGTGAAGAGTTTGTCTCATTTGCTTTTCCTCTATATCCCTTAATTGCTTATTTACGATTGAAGACTAAAAAACCAAAATAACTTGGTGGAGCATTCAAAACGACCGGATATGCGTAGATAACTTTCTTATTAATACCATATCAACGATAAATGAAAGCTACAATCGTAACTACTCGGCCATTCCCTGGATAAATAATGGCCGAATAGCTACGATTGAGGAAAGCTGCAGAATTTTATAATTATGATACATCGGCGATCGAATACCGAAACAAAAAGGGGAGTAATTGATATTTTCAGCAACTTCCATGGATACGAGAACAACTGTAAAAGGTTAGCGTCTCACTAACTAATAACTGGAAAAAAAACGGAGTCTGCTGTCAACTTATCAAAGCTGCTCAACTCTTATGTTTATTTTGCGATATTACAGCCCACAAAATGGTACATCTGGTTCTCAATTATCAAAATCCCTTTCTGTTATACGGTGTCAATGTTAAGAAAATTCATGCCAATTTCAGTGTTCATATTTTTGGATTTACCACCAAACTTTTTTTGACTTATCAGCTTGTTGTTCTAATTAGTATGATGATGGTAGTTTATATTGATCTGTGAATCTAAGGATGTTTATTAACAAGCCGTAAGCCTATCTTCCCTTTATAGCAAGTTGTCTCTAAGCAATATTGTTTTCGATGGAGTCATCATTAGATGTGTTGTTAAATGGGCTGTATGACAAACGCGATGACTTCCAATAGTCAATTTCCCTTCTCTGTGTCGCATCATTCCAAAAGCAACCGCATATGGAGTTTACATCTCACAACTCATTCGCTACTCAAGGGCTTGTGGTCGTTACATTGACTTCCTTGATAGAGCTCAGTTGCATACAAATAGACTACTTAAGCAAGGTTGCGTTACAAAAACTTAAAGTCATCACTACAGAAGTTTTAGGGTCGACATCACGATCTTGAGGATCGCTATGGGATATCTGTTTCCCAGATGAAAAAAGATCTTTCCCTCTACAACTAAAGTTTGTTTTTCCTCTATCGGATTCATCTTTACCACCGGGGTTGACATGTTCAAACTCGCGGGTGTCTTATAAGAAGCGGGATATGCTTACTCTGCCGGTACACCTGATCTCACCCATGGTTTCTGTTGGGTCCGTGTTGTTCATTTGTATGTGTATCTTCATTTTTCTTTTTTGTCCCGTACTCAAGTGGTGTCCTTATTTCTTAGTGTGTCTGATTTTGCCATTGTCCATGGATTGTTCGTTCTTTGATGGTTCGGTTCTCACTTACTCTACATACCCAGGTGATGATTCAAGGCAATTTTGGGAAAAAATGGCTCAGTGGTTTCAGAGATTTTGAAAAAAAAATGTATACGACGAACGGACGACAGACATACGCCAATTGTTTGCAATAGCTGACAAAGCCTTTTAGGCCAGTTGAGCTAAAAGGGAATAACCATTAGATAATATACATAGGCCAGAGAGAGGGAGACATAAAGAGACACGATGCAATTATTTGCTGAATAAAAAGGTCAAGAACACAATCTTAAGGGCAGAATGGCAATATCAGTATGGAAACGTGTAACCCAGACCTATACTGCCTTAGAGCTAATGTTAAAATCCCTTAATTATCTAAATTTAATCAAGGAGAAAATCTTTGAATGTGCTTTCCCATAATATTAAATGTAAAACCAAATTCCCCACTGGCGGTCGTCTTGGCTCAGGTACAGACAGGTGATTCTTAATGATCTTCATAATGATTCTTAAACGAATTAGTCAGCTACGAGGGTCAATGAGAACAAGGGCATCATTCATTTTCCAAAATACCGATGTTGCCAGATAATTGCCCTCCATTCATGGCAGATACGTTGTTGTTCCGGCAGATAAGGCCCTAATGACATATTTTTTTTATTTAAATATCATAACATCGAAAGTTGAAAGAAATAGCAATCCAACCTACACAGCTACTACTCTGTATAAGGCGGAGATATTTCAGAACCATAAATCTGTTTTGCTTTCGTTTGGATTTTCAATCGAAGATGAAGACACCGATCTTCCTTCCTTTAACTGGGTACCAAAATTACACCAATGTCCATACAAGCAACGTTACATCGCTGTATCTGCAAAATGTTCCATAAAACCTCTGTCTTAGCTTTTAACCTCCATCGTGATGGCCGTCAAAGAGAGCCTTCAATAATACTGTGATATAAGCTTTTTAAGAAGTGGTGTAAATAAAATGTGGATATTAAAAAACTCTAAAGATTTCATTGACATCGTGAAATCTAGATCATTATTGCATTGTTACGGCGTTAAAACATTTTACTTCTCCACACTTTATACTACCATTCCTCCTGTACAACTGAAATATCTTCTGAAAGATATAATTCATTAATGTTTCTCCCATAAGAACGGCGAATTAAGATATACGTACATTGTCATAGCAGAGAACAAGGATACTTTGCGAAATACGACTCAGAATTACAGAAAAAATACACAGAGGAAGAAGTGATAAAAACTTTAGAGTTTCTAATCACCAGTATATTTGTCCAATTTGGAGGACTTGTTTTTCAACAGACCATGGGAATTCCAATAGGTACAAACTGTGCAACTCTTCTAGCCGATCTGTTTCTCCGTTCTTATGAGGCTGAATTCAAAATAATGACAAAAGGCTGGCCCAGTCCTTAAATTTCAGCTTCGGCTATATAGATGTTGTTTCAGTAAACAACCCTGGCTTTGGTTATTGTCTTCATCTTGTTTATCAAAAAGACCTTGAAATAAAGGATACTACAGATACTTCCACATCGGCCTCATTCCTTGACCTTCATCTTGAAATTGCCAACAGAGGTATATTACAAACTAGAAACTAGGCTGTTTGACAAACTTGATAACTTTACTTCTCCAATGGTCAACTTCCCTTTTCTTTGTAGCAACATTCCAAAAGCACCAGCATATGGAGTTTGCATCTCACAACTCACACGCTACTGAAGGGCTTGTGGTCGTTACAGTGACTTCTTTGATACTTGCGTACTTTACCAAAAACTTAAAGTCATCAGTGCAGAAGTTTTACGGTCGAAATCACGATCTTATGGATCGCTATGGGATATCTGTTTCCCAGACAACAGATCTCTCCCACTATAACTAAAATTGTGTTTCCTCTATCGGATTTGACTTTACTACCGGAGTTGACATGTTAAAAACAGTGGGTGTCTTATAAGAAGCAGAAAATGTTTACTCTTCCGATACAGCTGATCTCATCCATGGTTTTCAATGGGTCCATGTTGTTCATCTGTATGTGTGTCTTCGTTCTTTTTTTGTCCCGTACTAAAGTGATGCCCTTGTTTCTTAGTGTTTCAGATGTTGCCACCGTCTTTGGATTGTTCGATCTTTTGATTGACCGTTCAGTTTTCATTCATTTAACCCTGATTATGCCATTGAGCTTATAAATCACGCTCATTTCCCTTATTTGATCATTTATAAACCCTACTTTCTAGCGTTACGAATGTAGAGCTGTTAATGTAGTGAAAGGGTGTGATAGTTGTGTAACTCATGGGTTGGGGCATTCCAGGTTTAGCTTTCTAACCCAAGCTTTTCTATTGTTTAAACTTGCTTTTATGCCTAGTCTTTTGTTTTCCTATCCCTCTCACAGCTATCTCCTTTTGTCACTCTGGAGTGCAAATTTTGTTTTGTCTTAACGTTACCCATACTATTGTGTCTTTTTATTGTTATTAATTTTTATTGTTTTATCACGTTCTCTGTATTACTATCCCCGCACTTTCGAATGAAA
>MJUU01047019.1:28308-46271 GCA_002080025.1 Modiolus philippinarum | reverse complement strand
CTGTTAGTGCTTTAGTTTTTTGTGTTGTATATGTAATGTTCGTGTGTTCTGTGGGCATGTGGTGTCTTTGGTTTTCCGTCTTCTGGTGTTCTTGCTTTTGCCTTGTCTCTGGACTTTGATTTATGTAATCTTGTGTTTTGTTCCTTCGGTATTCTACTGCCGTTGTTTTACATTAATGAAATGTTAAATACCTGTAATCTTTGATTTAGTAATTGTTATAACTTCAGACATGGACAGCCATTGTCACATCAACAAGCGCTGACAAAACTGAGTTCGTGATTACAAATAAAGATTATGACAAAGATGTTCAAGCTGGGAACGAATTAAAAGTCGAATTCAACGGAATAGGTCCTGGTGACAATGCACCGACTGCAACATTGTCATTAAATGGCGCTACTAGTGGTAGTGGTGGCAGTGCTGGTGGCAGCGGTGGGACAGGTCAACAAACAGGAGGACAGTCTGGTGGTCAAACCGGCGGAGGTGTAACACCGGGACAAGGGACTGGTGGGAATCCTGTGGTAACACAAGCACCACAAACGAACGGTGATGGAGGTGGTGGTAAGTAAAGTATATTTTATTCAAAGTCGGCATACCATATACATAATAACAAAGTAACGTGAGCTCTGGTGAGCTCTTTAACCGACTATTATTTAAAATGATATACAAACATGCAAGCTAAATAAGATAATGTTCTCTGAAACATACAAATAAAAATACGCACTAATTTAAAATAAACATGCAGTCAAAGTATGTCAAACTAAAATAAATAGCAATCAGGTTCTGATCTCATACGATCACTACAACTGTGGCAATGCCTCAAGAAATAGTGATGAAAAAGAGACAAGAGAGCTTAGCGACAAAAAATAAAAAGCCATAGAACTAATATCTAAAGCTGAACAGAAAACAAAATTGAGTACTTAGTGTTTCAACTGAAAATTTACTTGTTCAAATTTCAAATCCAATTCTTGAAAAACTGTGGTCTTCAAACTTTCTGCTCTGTTGTAAGTTTTGCCTTGTCTCTGGAGTTTGATTTATGTAATGTTGTGCTGTGTTCCTTAGGTAATCGACTGTAGTTGTTTGTTGTTGTGTTCTACACATTAGCACAATGAAACATTTTAATAATGTGTAGTTCTTAGTTTGAAGGTCTTAAATTCACAGGAATGCAGTTGTTTTTGGTCCAAATGTATCACCTTTAGGTCCCGGGGGTTGCTTTCTATACAATGGTATCCGGGATGTGCTATTTTCGGGTCGCTTTTTTCAGGTCTTGGTATTGATTGGGGGAATCTTTTTTAGTTCATAAATCTATTTTGAGTGTATTTTTCATATAAAGTTAAGTATGGTTTCGGTTATATGTTTTGACATCCTGGCACTCCAGTATAACAGGATAATATATATTATGGTTCAATTTGAATCAAAATCGTCTGTATGTACCATATATATGGGATATAGGACATTTTGTTTTTGATACTGACTTTATCACGGCCAGTATTAAGTGAGCCCGTTAAGGAGAGCTTGATGCGTTACGACGTGATAAAATCCGTATCAAAAACAAAATGTCATATATTCTTTCATCGGCAATTCAAAAACTAAACTCTATAATAAATTGAGATTTTTATTTTAGCACGTTAATCTATTGTTTGTTGTAATAATGTATATGTATTCTTCATTCAATGTATTACGCGTATGAACACGACAATTAGTACCCAAAAAATGATAGCAACCAGCACGTGACGCCTTCACACTGACCCAATAATTTCGTAATAATGTCCATTTGGGTAATGCTACTGAAATTATCAGTCTCTGTAGATCGAAGGAAATTCATACACATTACCGATAAATTCGAATTAAAATCCTTGCTTAATCGAGAATAAATACGTGGTTTGACATGTGACCCTGTGTAAATATGAAATCGTTTGAACACCAACATATCAAACAAGTCTTATTATTATGAAAATATTCTTCCATCAAATAAATAGGGATCTTACTTGCAGGAGATCATAATCAATCACCGATGAAATTTGACTACGGAAAAGCAATGGGTCTGTCTATACTATTTTTTGATGCACAGAGATCCGGCAGATTACCACCTAATAATCCTATTCCATGGCGCAAGGATTCGGCCGTGAACGACAATGGAGATGGACATGATTTATCTGGCGGATGGTATGACGGTGAGTTGAAAAAAAAATACTTCTATTCATTGTCTAATTTGACCTTTGTGTATAAAAATTTTTCAATACAACCCAAAATTTTTTACACGAACGTTAGCCTCATACTGTAAATACTGGTCTCTTTTAAATAAGAGATAAACACGGTTGATTAGTATGACTCTTGAAAATTTATGCACATCTACTTATTTTCTAAATCATTTTATAGAGTTTTACAACTCGAAACATTTGTCGCTTATTTAAGCCTTATACTGCAATTAGTTTTGTTTTCATTTCTCAAAAAAGGGACTGGTCCGAAATCACTAAAATTCAATCAATGGCTATGCCACATTTCTTGCAGCTGGTGATCATGTTAAATTTAACCTACCTCAAGCCACGGCAACACATATTCTCGCCTTGGGACTCGAAAAATTCAAAGACGCTTATGTGGCAGCAGGAAAATTAGATATGATGTATGACATGTTAAGATGGCCGCTAGATTACTTCCTGAAATGCTGGGTTCCAAGTCAGCAGACATACTGGGCACAGGTAAGAAATCAAGAGCAAATATCATATATCTATTTATAGTTACTATCTGTGTGATATGATTGGCTTCTACAAATACATGGTTGAACCAAGCTATCGAACAAAGATTTAGTGTTAATATTAATTATATGAAAAAAGAAGCGGCAGTATGCTTGATTTTTCTAATACATAATATATTTGTCACATTTGGATGTGTTTTTTATCAACAGCCAGTTGGTATACCTATGGGTACTAATTGTGCTCCTCTATTCGCGGACTTGCTTTATATTCTTACGAGACTGAATTTCTTCACCTACTCGTAAAAGATCAATGAATAAAAAATTTTTGATCCTTCAACCTCTATTATGGATACATTATTGGTGTTCTTTCCATTAATTACGCATCTTTTTCTAAATGGATCTCATTTATATATCCTCCAGATTAACAAAACGACAGAAACCACTAGATATAGACTTTTTGGGGGACTAACACCTCGATTTGGACAAAAATGGTCATCTCAGTACTAAAATTTTCTGCAAAAGAGACGATTTTAATTTCAAAATTATCAAAATTATCAATTTCCATAACATGGACAGTAATATTCCAGCTGCTCCTGCTTACGCACTGTATATTTCACAATTGATTCGCGGGAGCTAGCACAAATCATACAGACTTTCTCATTACACATAGTTATCATTCATCAAGGCTTCAAAACATTTAGTTTCATACGACCATTGAAAATGTTCTTAAATAGATATCTGTCCCTTGTGGTAAATTGAGGTTTCGGTCCGATTTCAGATTCAAGATTCTTTTTTTATGTAACACTGAGATGACTATTTCTTTTAACTCTCTACGACATTTCAACAGCAATTGCTGTTGAGTTGCTAACGGACACTATCGTAATGGCAGAGTAGGTTTGGCGCGCCATAAAACCGCTTTAACCCACCATTTCTTTTGAAATGCCTGTTCCAAGTCAGAACTATTGCGGTCGATTATTTTTTCGGTGGTTTCCACCTTTTTTGTCTTTTTTCCTTATTGACTTAGGCTCTTGATAATTCTTGTCGGTAATTTTGTTATTACCCCTATTTAAATTAAATACTGAGTCCACTTTTATATGTTAAGTTTTTTTTTATACTATAGGTAGGTAATGGTGAGATAGACCATGGTTACTGGGGCAGACCAGAAGATATGCACATGTCAAGACCAGCCTACAAAATTACACCTGGATCACCAGGAAGTGACGTAGCCGGAAATACTGCAGCTGCACTTGCAGCAGGTTCAATTGCTTTTAAGGACAAGGGTAAGCATTACACATCTGACCGATTCTATAGAACAGATTTCTAAGGAACAGCGAAAGTTTTTTTTTTTCAGATTAACTGGATATCTTACAAGTATTTGATTACTTGACCTTTTCCTGAAATATTTCTTTTACTTTTTTATATATTACACTATAAGCTAAGATAGTAAGGAATAATTCATTCTTGAATTCATGTCTCTTACTTTTCTATCCAAAATTGTATTAACAATATTTTTTGCAAGTATATATTTTTGCTAGAACGTTGTATTTCAGCCTTTGCTTATAGTTGTCACAAATCAGAAAATAAAATCTCAGATTCCTACAGCTCGACCCCATCTTGATGCTGCAGTTGATAGTTATTTATATAAAATTGAAGAAAAGGTACCATAAAGCGGGTTATTTTCACGGGGTTTTAATTTTCGCGGATGGACTCAAATCGCGAAAATAAATACCGTGATTATTTTATGTATTCTTAGGATATATATAGGATCTGTGATAATCCGCGAAAATTTGAAACGCCAAAATTTTTGACATACATTTTTCACTCAAATCCGCGAAATTTTTGACCCGCGAAAAAAACCGCTATACGGTAGGTGGCACTATATTGTGATAAAAGCTAGACAAAAGAGAACAAGAGCATTTCATAATAATTAAAATATTAAATATTAAATATTTAAAAAAATATTATACCACGTATGAGAACTACTTTTTGTTAGTTTTTTGCATTTCGCCTTTAAAAATTATAAAATGGTGACAATTTTATAATATATTCTGGTTAATTACAGATCCTGGATATAGTGCTAAATTGTTGACCGCCGCCAAATCTTTGTACGCATTTGCTAAAGCTCATCCTGGAATATACTCTAATAGTATTCCAGAGGCAAAGAATTTTTACGGGTAACTATTTTATTTGATTCTCTTATGTCAGCTAACAAAAAATGAGAAAAATAAATTAATGGAAAAATGAAAAGAATGAATTAACAAAAAATTTCAAAATAACAAAGATATAGTTATACTAGGTGGGGGCAATAACAAAACTACCGAACAGAGCGGTCAAGAGCAGAAGTCCTGGAGACAAAAGAAAACAAATCAGGCGAAAACTACCGGCAAAGTTGTCGATCACAATGGTGTTGAATTGGCACAGGCATCTCAAAAGAAATGGCGGGCCAAACCGGTTTTATGGTAAGACAAACCTCATCTTCCATTAAGGTTGTGTCCGGTAGCATCTCAACAACAATTGCTATTGAAAGGTCGTAGACAGTTAAAAGAAATGATGATCCCAATATTAAGTAAAGAAAGAATTTTGAATCAGAGTTCGGGCAGTAATTTCAAATTTGTTCACAAGGGACTGATATCTATTAAGGTGATATGTACGTAAATAGCAAAGTTTCCGGATTTCGGTAAAATTTTACATGCAAGTGTATCAAATGAAGCTGAATTCCAGGGTGAAATAAAATCGATTTAGCTATTTTTATGTTTAAAATTTGACCAATTGAAAAATAAATCAGTCATGTTGTTTTCATATAGAATCCATGTAAAACGTGCAGAAAAATAATATATTGGTCGTCTTTAAATTGCGCGTTTATGAAAACGTATCCTACAAAGTTCTGCAAAAAGGAAATGTTTTAAACAATGAAATTCCCATTTTAATGGTGTTAATTTTATATAGGGTCACCGAATTAATTTCTCTGGTATAAATAGTTGAACATAGAATAGGCACGCCAAAAATGGATTTTTTTTTTCGATAAAACCCGCCGTCAAAATAGCGACGTCATCGATAAAAGTTATGATTTTAGGCGTGATTTGAAAGATGAACATCTATTCAGCGATCTATGCCACGAAAACGAAGTCGGTGACCCTATAAGAAATTATATCAATAAAACAGAAATTTCTTTGGCAACATAATATCAAATTTTCAGAAAAATTGTAGGATACAGTTTGAAACGACGATAATTTAAAGTGAAAATTAAAATTATTTTACGTTCATTCTAAAGCAAATTTATAACGTTTACCGGTAGAGGCACTTATTTACGTACCTCTCACCTTAAAGAACTTTTTTAATGATCGTATAAGACGGATTTTTTAAATTAATGAAGGGAAGATAACAGGAAACACTTACAATGGCCGAACATTACAATCACATGTCACAATCAACCAGGGAACTGCACAAGAAAGACAATAAAATGACAAAAGACACACATAGATAACGATAGGAACTCGGGATAGCCGGACTTGGTACCGGCAAAGGCAACAGCCAGCGGTGGGGTTAAACCGGTTTATAGGTACCCAAACCTCTCCTTGAAGCCCTAATTGAAAAGGCGGTCACGGATACAACTATGTCTAATGAGAAAGTCTGCTAATAATTTGTGCTAGCTCTCGCGTAACGAATCAGCTGTGAAACATACAATCCGTAAGCAGGAGAAGCTGGAATATTATTGTCAATGTTACTAAAATTTTCTTCATTTTGAAATTAAAATCGAATGCGGACGCGGATGTCCTGACAACATAAATAGAGATGGCGGAAAGGTGCTGATGAAAAACAACAATAAAAGCATTGACCCGTTGCTTACTTTTAACATGTTATTGTGGAGACTTGTCTCCTTTGCATTTACTCCATATACCTTTATAGTTTATTTGATAGCCAAAAATTATTGCATTCGTTACCACACATGCAAGCAGTCATTTATCAAAATATGTCCATCTAGCAACTCAAGTGAACTCGCTGATATTGAAATTGCTATGAATGAGATATGCCTTACCTTGAAGTTAAAATATTCCCCCTTGATTAATTTGACCACTTGCATTATGTAATCCTGGCGTGAATATTTGTCTGGACTGAAAACTTTCAAAAACGAAATGGCATTGCTCTTTAAAACATTTTAATGCTCAAATGAATGTGAAAATTGTCAATCGTCAAATAAAAACAAAATGTATGCTCTATATTTTTCTTAGATATGGTTTACTTGTACATGAGATAATATCTCATGTGTACACTTTGTTCAATTACTATTATCTAAATTTATGTAAATTCTAAAACCAAAGGATTAACTCCCTCCATCGTGGTTTTGTCCTTAGCTATATTTGATATTACTGATAATTCGGATTTCGTTTGGTTTTATGCATTTTAAACATTTTTTGAAATAATGGATTTCCTTTGTTTGGGTTCTAGTGCTGCTGATGAGGAATAAATTTCCGAAATGGCCATACAGCTCATTAAAATTATTGCAGTTGGAGTTAACATATGTGTTATGGTCTCATTTACTCCATATCCTTTTGTAAAATATTAAGCGTTTGCTACTACGGAAAAGTAAACAACACTTCAAGGATCGACAATCACAGATGTGCTGTTGAGATTACAATGTATTGTGAGGAAGCATACTTAGTAAATTGCTGGGAATAAATTTGATTTTTCTCTGAATATCGCTAATGCCAATAAAATAAATTTTATTTTGATACAATCAATTCAATTTCAAGCATCTACAAGTGATGTGAAATCATAACTATAGAAAGGGGCTCAAATATATTTTTTTCGTTTGTTTCGTAATGTATCCACACGAAATATTTTATTTTAAGAACTTCAAGTTACACATGTATCAAATTAACCTCTTCTCGCAGCTCTGCTGTAATTCTCTTGTTGTGAAAAATGTAGTACCGTTTATGTACCTGTTAGGTTAAAAATTGAACGAGTCGTTTTGGCGTTATTGGAAGTTTCTCTCTTTGAATTTAAGTTCCGGAGGATGGAAAGATGAAATGTGTGAAGCTGCTGGGGTAATGTACAAAGCCACCAAAGACAGACAGTACCTAAACGATGCAATGGGATACTATACTAGTGGAACAGCATGGGCTTATTCTTGGGAAGATAAGACTGCCGGTTGTCAGGTGAGAGTAGTTAATAAAGAACCGATTAGAAAAATCTTGTAATGGTGAAAAAGAGTAATGAAATAAATAATAGGGCTCGTAAATCTCGTCACATTTATTCACTTTAAAATTTCAAACTGAATAAATGTCCCTCCAAAATATGACAACTGTTGATTATGACGTTCAAATATTGTTTGAAGCATCATATATTTTTGGAAAAATACAAGTTTCGGGTACTATCAATATATCCTCCTAAATTAGGGATAAGGAAACAACAGAAACCACATGATCGACATCCCTTTTGGACTAACATCTCGAGTTTGACGAAAATGGTCATCTAATTACAAAAACAGGATAACAGTAAACATCGACAATGGCCGGGAACTACAATCACATGCCACAATTGACAAGCGAACTGCACTAGAAAAACAATAATGAAGACAAACATTATATCAATAGGAACTCGAGATAGCCGGACTTGGCACCGGCACTAGCAAAGTCAGTGGTATGGTTAAACCGGTTTATGGGTATCCAAACCTCCCCTTTCTCTATCCCGTTTCCATATGGTATAATAAACATGCGAATAAAACCCAATACAGGTAGACTACTAACTCAATGACCACTATCTTGAAAAAGAAAAACATATGACAAAACGTAATTTAGAGAGATGGGCCAAAGAGTGCTCGCTGCTGAACTGCCGGTTAGCTCAAAGAATCTAGTCTGCTGGTAAAACACTGTCGCACTACGTAAAAAATCAAACTCAAAACTCCCCGAAGGTTTTGGTAAAGAGCCGTTATGTATTTCAGTAGACATCGGCAGTATCAGTGAGAGGCCAGTATATATGTAAAGTCTTCAGGTCACTGGAATCCAAAGCCAATTTGACGGATTTGTGCAGAATATCTCGTCGATATCCACTATTACGTAAAGAATGTAAGTTACGTCCCAGTTTTCCTGGATTATTTATCAGTTTTTGACATTTTTAACAACATTTCCATACAATCGAGGATAAGGAATGCACTTTGCAATTAGCTGTTTGCAAGTCACGTCATATCTAGATTATCAAATGTTCATATCTTCTGTAAAACTTCTTAAAAGTGTTTAATAATTTACGAAAACTGTAACCTTGTTGTAAAAGTTTGGATGTGAGAGTAAGGTTACGCTCCCTAAAATCATCAAGGGTAGAACAAATGCGAGAGAATCATACAAGTTGAGATATATACACCCCTTAGGATGGAGCTAGGGGAACGTCGCCGTCACGAAAGGGGAAATTAGTAATAGTAAAATCAAAATCATCCCTTTTATCATAAATTTTAGTTTTCATTTTACCAGAGTCAATGATGATACTTAGATCTAGAAAAGGGCAGGATTTAGAACTATTATTTGCCTTTTAAAGTTTCAGTTGTTGTGGGTAAATGATGTACTAATATCTACGGACTTAAATATACGACAAAAGGGACAAGTTTAATTTCAAAATTACCAATTTTCCTGACATGGACAATATTATTTAAACTTTCTTATTATATAGATTGCAGTGAAAGATTGAAATTTCTCAGTGAAATAAAAGTGATAATTAACTGTGAAATTATTTTCCATAATTTCACTCTAGGAAGTGACGTCACAGTAGACGTTGTCAACGTCGTTGTTAAGTAAACGTCTCAGCGGATTATCATCAAAAACGTAGTTCGTGCAATGAATCTTAAAATAAACCACTAAATTTAAGAGAAGAAGATCTATATAATAAAAACAATAACTAATCCTAGATTCTGATTATCGAAAATATTCAACTCATGATCGAAAAACGCTGTAATTCATTCATGCGCTGCGCGCATTCGTGAATTACTGCGTTATTCGATCATTCGTTGAATATTTTGCGATAATCAGAATCTCGGATTAGTTATAGTATAATTATTTATGGAGTGTATTTTTCACAGTTGATCCGCTACGCTAGAATTAGCACCAATTATATAGACTTTCTCATTAGACATAGTTGTCTCCGTGACCACCTTTTTAATCAAGGCTTCAAAAAATTCCGTCTCATACCATCATTAAAGAAGTTCCTTAATCAGAAATCAGAAATACTTCATTGATTAACAACCCAACAAATGGTTGTGATCAATCAACATATTTACACATAATATTGGATCGTTTCACTTTCTAGAGGAACATCATTTCGTCAGAAAAAGGATCATTTCAGATGAATGGCAAAGGCAGGTGTTGATGAATAAAGCTCGAAAGGTGGGGGGCACTTCCACTATATGATGAAATAAGGATGATCCGCTGAAATAGGTACCTTTTTCTTGAATTCATATTATATGATATGGGTATTAAATAGTGATGAAAATATGTGATAAAAGATCGGAAATTTCAGGTGAGATTATCTGATAAGTTCAACATGTTGCATGTAAATCAGATACCAAATAGCATTTGACATATCTATATTGAAAAAGCACCAAACCGCGTGTAATTCATTACTTTTTGATTGAAAATTTATAATCTAATATTTTTACCCCAATATATGACCATGATTACTGCTTTGCTCCATATATTATAATTAGGCATACTTTTCTGCTAAAAATATGTGATGAGGTATACATTTTCGAGATGCTTAATGTACTATTATGGTGGGGTCCTGACGTGCCAAAGGCTCAGCTTTGGAGTGACAACCCCCCTCCCGAATAAAGGTGGTCCATGCAAAAGTGGACACCACTTCAATACACGGCACACGTTTCCACTCAATTCAAATATTAGCAGAGATGGCTTTAATATAGCATTTTGTTTCTTAGAATAATCTTTCCACGCCATTTCATATATCAAAAGAATATTTATACACTGTTTCTCCCATTCTCCAGAGAATGACGATAATTTGGTCATATCAGCACAGTTAAGATATCATAGATTTATCATCGCTTGGGGACAACTGAAAATTAGGCAGATACGCGATAAATGTTTTTCCAAACTTGTTATCGTTTATAATGTTTTCTTTAATGACAGCTTTTGCTTTGGGAAGCTACAAATGATGGAAAATACAAAGCAAATGTAGAGTCATTCATTAATGAATACTCACCAGGGGGCAGTGTACCAATTACACCCTGTGGACTGTCATGGAGAGATAAGTGGGGGTCTAATGGATATGCTGGTAAGTGTATACAATACGGGACTTTCGAGATAGGAACTTTTGTGTAATTTAATGCAGAAATAAGTGCTTCTGGAAAGAAAACTTGATTACTTACCTTTTGAATAAATAAATCCTGACATACTACCTAAAAACAAGGTATTTAGAAACTTGAGGTGTACCCTAACCATCTACTCATAACAATATTTTTAATGGATTAGCACTGTCAAACAGATTAAACATTGTTTGCTCATTGCTCATTAGTTCTCAATTTATCAGTATTTATCACGACCAGGTATATTGATTTTTGTGTAAGGAAAGAACCTTCCCCGTAACAATTAACTCAAAAGTCCCGTATTGAAGTTAATTGAAAGATGCAAACACATAGAGAATTATCGTACTATTTATATTCGTCACGTTAAGTTAATTAACCTGATATTAGTTGGACTCAGTCTTGTCTACTTCAATTCGTCCTTAGTTTGCCTTAGCCTAAAAAATATTCTTTTCTATTTTGTAACAGCTTTGAAATCCATTTTCTAATATAACGCAAATTTGTTTTTGGGACCAGACAATCTTCAATTAAACAATAACTCTTGTGATAGAATTTCATTACAAATCTTATGTACAACAATTTGACAAATATAAATCTCCCCATTTCCCCATGTTTAGTATATTTTTAATCGTGCATTTAGTGATTTAATGTAACTTTTATTGTCGCTTTATTAAAAAAAAAATATTGTATTTACATATCTTAAATATTGATTGATTAATGCCATCATCAAAATTCAGCTACTGCAAGTTATAAACATATGCTGAAAGAAACGTGGCCGGGAAGATTCCTTGCTAAAACAATCTGGGTGTTCAGATATTCCTTGAGAATTTTTTCCTCGCACAAATAAAATCGATGTCCGGACATATCTACCTGAGAGCTTTATTCCTTGTGAAAAATTTTTGCTGATGCACACATTTTACTGTTGCACTTATTATGGCGAGAACTTAAAAGTCATAAAATGAATACATGTGAATTAAAATGAATTGGCCTTTTCAGTCTTTGTTGCGACTACTCAATTCAGAATTCGACAGAAAAAAAATTTGCAATTAAAAAAAGAGGAAAAAATAAACATTTATTTAATCGGTCGCTTTAAATTACAGCTGGTGCATCAGCCATAGCAGTGTTGGCTGCAGCTGATGGTATAGACGGTGATAAATTCAAGAAATTTGCCATGCGGAACATAGACTATATGCTTGGTGAAAATAGGCAGCATTTCAGTTACGTTATAGGATTTGGAAACAACTTTCCCAAGAAACCTCATCACAGAGCTGCGTATGTTATATATATATAGTTCACCACTTAAGATGCAGAGGCTCATTCAGTTACATTTCGGTCTTCTTTTTCTTACATTTAAGTAAGTGAGAACCGAACCATCAGTCTAAAACGAACAATTCCAAGGGAAATAGTATGGACACAGCACGAGCACGGCACAGAAAAAACGATGACACATAATTATACAAAAATGAACAACACGGACCCAATAAAAAACATGGGTGATATCAGGTGCATCGGTAGAGTAAGCATCCCTTGCTTCGTATAAGACACCCACTGTGTTTGGTTTTATGCATTTTAAACATTTTTTGAATATGGATTTTCTTTGTTTGGGTTCTAGTGCTGCTGATGAGGAATTAATTTCCGAAATGGCCATACAGCTCATTAAAATTATTGCAGCTGCATTTAACATATGTGTTATGGTCTCATGTTCATTTACTCCATATCCTTTCCTAAAATATGTCAACGCCGGTAGTAAAGTCAAATCTGGTAGAGGCAAAACACACTTTAGTGGCAAAGAGAAGGATCTGTTGTCATCAGTTTACATGATATTGAAACAAATAAACAAAGACATATTATCAATATTGCCAAATTAAATTGTTGTAAGATAATTGTGTATTTTACAACCTCTGAGACAACGGCAGTAGAATACCGAAGGAACAAAGGGGTGAAATTCACAAAAGATTAACAAATAAAAATTCTCAAAAGTAGCTTAAACTCGTATAACACGAAAGACTTTTATTACATTATCATCAAGTTTATTAATATCATTAATCGTAGATAAAGTAACAGTCAATAACATCTTCAAAGTGGCGTATCTGCCTCCTGTTGAGAACGTTCAACCCTGCAAACATAGGGTTTTACTTAAGGATGTTCGCTGTATTTCTGTCAGATTTTCGGACTTCTCTTCTTTTTTTAAAAGCTAAATAATTTTTTGTCTGGTGACCCCCTAATTTTTTCCATATTTTCATTTTATACATCTTTCTGAGCATTCTGACAAAATTTTATTCAGTTGGTGTTATTTTGCCATATTCATTATTTGATAAACTTTGCTGATGTTGAACCTATGAAAAATGCAGAGGAGTTCGGTTTCCCGCCATTTTTTGCAATACTTGAATCTCAAAAATTGCATCGGTAACCTATTGATGTTTTTGGCTTAAATTACTTTTTTGTCGATTTTCTAACAAAAAATCACATTTAATTGAAATCCTTATTATTTTAAAATTGACCGGCGAACATCCTTAAGGGCATATCCAATAGTATCAGGGGAGCATAAAATATTGCAAGTTTATGAATGAAATGTTGTTTTTTACATTTCTACAGATCATGTTCACCAGGTTGGTGTGCCAATGATGGCCAAGACAATCCACATCAGCTAGATGGCGCTCTTGTTGGTGGTCCAGGACGTAACGACGACTATCAGGACAATAGGCAGGATTACGTGAAGAACGAAGTGTCTGTGATATCCAATGGGGTTTTCCAAACAGCGGCTGCCGGTATTTATATTATGTTTTGAGTGATGAAATCATCATTCTTTATTATACAGAAAATAAGATTCAACAAATCCGGTTACAAACGGTAATACGAAAGAAAACAAAACAATTTTATCTAGTATAGACTTTTTTCTATAAGATATGGAATTTTTATGCCATTCAACAAGTAACCCATTTTACCACAACCTGTTAACTTTTTGTTGCATTTATAATGCCATATTTTATCAAAGGCCTTCCAATGGTGCATTTTACAATACAAATAATAGTTTCATTATTGTCAAATGCTGCACAAATCAATTTTATTATATAGTTTGAAAGCTGATGTAGTGTGACCATTACAAAACCCAAACAGATATTTACACTTTACATAATCATAATCAGGAAAAAACTATTTATTTACAATTTTATTGAAATTTGCAATATCTTAATTTTACAAAATTTTGCATAAAACTAAGGAGTATCTCCCTCATGCATAGCTCTGTCTTTAGATGAAATTTGGCTTTTCAGTTTAGGCCCTTTTGGTAATTTGTTCTCTATCAGATTTTACACGTTTTTCGGTCAATGGACTTCCAAATGTTTTGGGTTGATCTGCACTGATGAGACATAAGTTGTCGAAATGCGCATAAGCAGGAGATAATATAACAGTAACTTCAGTATTTTGTTATTTGTAAATTATTAATTATTTACTTAAAAACATAGGTAAAATGATAAATATCTTCGTGTAAAGATTTAAAGCAGAACGTGTAAAGGATTAAAATTCTAAAAAAATCGGAACATTACTAGAATTTTGAACTGACGCCTGTTTGGGTACTTTAAACAAGCAAACACAATTGCCTCTGACAATATATTTCTACTTTATGTTTTCATTGAAACTGTTACGGATATTTAAAAATGTATTTTAAAAAATGCTTTAATCCAAATACACATTCATTCTTTATTGTATACAAAATGTACAAGTACACTTTCATGTTTTGTTGCAACCGTTCAGTCATGTGTGCACAAATTATTATATTATTTTTTTTTCTTTGCGAAATACTTAGTTCCTTTGCAATGAAAAAGGGCTTATTTTGAAGAAACCTTACAACTATCATGGCTTTATCACCAAATAAGAAATGTATACTGTTTGCATAAATAAGCATTTCTTTCCCTGAACCGTTTACTGCCAGTGTTGATATTCAAAATAATAGCACAAATTTATTCCTCTACAGCTACCTAAGCTGTCCTATTTAGGCTAACTTAATACTACATCAATAGGACACTTACACAAGTTTTAACTTTTTGTTTGAATTTTTGTTATTATCATTATGTCTTTATTCCAGGTCTTTATCACTTTGCAGTTAATGGACAGCTTCCAGGTGCTCCTGCACCAAGATGTTAAAGAAATAAAATATTTGAAGTCTGTTATTGTATTATATGAAAATAATTTCAATTCTTAGTGTTGAATTCCTTTTGTTGACAGTCATGATAAAATCAAAGATATTTTTTTTCTAAACTTTATGTAGAAGTAGCATACTTCAAAACCACCACCATTTGCCCTGGAGTTCGGATTGATCGATTTGATCATCTTCTTTTATTACTGCTCTAAAGGCCAAGTGGGTGGGGTTTAAATAGTCAAAGTGAATTCATCGTAGCAAGTAACTAAATACCGAAGTTACTGTGAATTTAATTTCTGCATATGAGCATTTTGACAACTTATGTCCCTTCAGTGCAGATAAAATCTAAACGTTTTGGAAGACCATTAACTCAAAAATGTGTAAAAACTGATAGAGAACAAATAACCAATATGATCTAAATGTAAAGCCAAAATCAGCTAAGGACAGAGCTTTGCATGAGGGAGATACTCCTTAGTTTTCAACAAAATTTANAAAAACGAGATCATCAACCTATCAATTTTTTTCATCTAAATTATTTCTTTTTTAATTATCTAACAAAAAATCACATTTATTTGAAATCCTATTTATTTTCATATGGAGTAGCGAACCCCCTTAATACTACATCTAACAATAGGACACTTACACAAGTTTTAACTTTTTGTTTGAATTTTTATTATTATCATTCTGTCTTTATTCCAGGTCTTTATCACTTTGCAGTTAATGGACAGCTTCCAGGTGCTCCTGCACCAAGATGTTAGAGAAATAAAAAAAATGAAGCATGTTATTGAATAACATGAAAATAATTTCAATTGTTAGTGTTGAATTTCTTTGGTTGACCGTCATGATAAAACAAAAGATATTATTTTTTTCTATACTTTTTGTAAAAGTAGCATAATGCAAAAAACATAATTATTTGCTTTGGTGTTTTGATTGATCGATTTGATTATTTTAAAAGAAAAATTGTCTTTCATTATTCCTACAGGCAAAATGTTGGGGTCTAACTAGCTTGGTCTTATGTAGAAGTAGCATACTTCAAACCCACCATCATTTGTCCTGGAGTTTGGATTGATTGATTTGATCATTTCAAAGAAGTATCTTCTCTCATTATTGCTCTAAAGGCCAAGTGGGTGGGGTTTAAATAGTCAAAGTGAATTCATCGTAGCAAGGTGTAGAAGTGGAAAATAACAAAATAACGAAGTTATTGTAAATTTTCTTTCTGCATATGGTCATTTTGACAACTTATGTCTCTTCAGTGCAGATCAAATCAAAATATTTTGGAAGACAGTAAAACAAAAATTTGTACAAAAAATTATCTTATGGGAGTACAAATAACTGAAACGATTTTATTAGAAAGCCGAAACACAGCTTAGGGCAGAATTTTGCAAGTGAAATATTTATTTTTGTTTGTTTGTTTGTTGTGTCTTTGTCATACTGTCTCAATTTGTGTTGCTGTGAATTGCCACGATTTTGGATTTATGATTTTGAAATTTTCCCTTTCCTCATTCTTGCTTCGTTATTCGTTTGCCGATGTATCCTAATTTTTAAGCAAATTTCTTTTTTCCGGATACAAACGGATTTCGGGGCAGCACCAAAAAGTTTTTCAGAATAAAACAACGGCAGTAGAATACCGAAAGGACAAAAGAGTGGTATTTACAAAAATCGAAATCCAAAGACATGGTCAAAACGAGAACACGGAAAAATATTTGTTCCTTCGGTATGCTACTGCCATTGTTTCGTACCTCCCGTTACCTTTATAGTTTCTTTTTCTCTTCTTTGCAATGCCTCGTTCTTTGGTGTATAAGTTACATCTGAATTTCCGAGCAGTGATTAAAGATTTTTCCTCCTCTTTGCATATTTGCTTCGGTATTCGTTTGAATGTGATTTGTAAAGAAAGTTTCGACTAGATCAGAGTAAAAACTCAACATATCAGTCTCAGCACTTTTTTGTGTTTGTAATGCTCCCACATATATCATAATCGTCCTGTATCAGCAACAGACCAAGTTCAATTTTTGTTCTATGCTGCTTTGTACAGAGTTATATTCCTTAAATTCAGTGTCTGTGCTTTTCTTTTTAATTTATTGTTGAGCTGTTTATCTTGGGTTTTTTTTGTTCACAAATCAAATGCTGGTATAGTTTGTTGTTAAAGTGTGCAATTAAACCGAATCGTTTATTGACGGGCGTTTTGTTACTCATACTCGGCTTGTTCTGCACTTGAGGCAATGTTTTTTGTCGGATTGAAATGAAATGTGCAATTTTTGTAAAGTACCTTCAGTCATCATTCCTGTAAAGTTAGGTTGAATTTGCTTCAGTGGTTTCAGAAGAGTAGATGAAAATGTGATTTTCCCATAGGGTCCAATGATAAACTATGTTCCGTGCTGGCAGCCATGTTTTCTAACGGATTGTGACGAAATGAGCAATCTTTGTTAAGGACCTTCCATTCATCCTTCCTGTATAGTTTGGTTGAATTTGCTTCTGCAGTTTCAAAGGAAAAGATGTAAATGTGATTTTTCCCAAAGGGTCCAATGTTTAACCTAAGTTCCACACTGGCGGCCATGTTTTTTATTGGATCAGAACGAAATGAGCAATCGTCGTACAGGACCTTCCATTCATAATTCCTGTAAAGTTTGGTTGAATTTACTTCAGTTGTTTCAGAGGAGTAGATGAAATAACTAAATACCGAGGTTACTGTGAATTTACTTTCTGCATATGCGCATTTCGACAACTTATGTCTCTTCAGTGCAGATAAAATCTAAACGTTTGAAAATGTTTTTATTTCCCATAGGGTCCAATGTTAAACCTAAGTTCTGCGCTGACGGCCATGTTTTTTATCGGAT
>MJUU01047018.1:5214-31114 GCA_002080025.1 Modiolus philippinarum | reverse complement strand
GTATGATGGAGCTACAGGAACGTCGCCATCAAGAAAAGGGAAATTAGTAATTGTGAAATCAAAATCATCCCTTTTATCATAAATTTTAGTTTTAATTTTGCCAGAGTCAATGATGATAGTAAGATCAAGAAATGGGCAGTATTTAGAATCATCGTTTGCTTTATTAAGTTTCAGTTCTTGCGGGTATATGAGGTCGACATAGTCTAAAAACTGGGGATTGTCAATAGTAAGGATATCGTCGATGTACCTGCTGTTATCGTTGAAAATTGAAATAAGTTGATCACTGTTTTGTACGGTTCCATTCTGTAGTTTTTTTCATAAAGTCCCGTTCGTAACAGAACAGAAAAAGATCTGCAATGAGAGGTGCACAGTTTGTACCCATGGGAATTCCACTGACCTGTCGATAAACGATGTTGCCAAAACGAACAAAAATATTGTCCAGCAAAAAAATCAGTGCCTTAATCATGTCATCACAAGTCCAGGAACTATGATTATTGTAAATGATATTAGAGAAGAATCCTTGCTTTTTATTACAACAAATGAACTGTAGACCAGAAAATTTGAAAGACCATTTAATAAGTTGTCCCAATTTTGATTTAATCAATTTATGTGGAAGGGTTGTATAAAGTGTAGAAAAATCATAAACTGTCAATAGACGAAACTGGTCTTTTTATTGATTGTAATTTATCTAAAACTTCAGTGGAATTTTTTACACTCCAAAAGTAATTTACACCAGAGTTTTGATAGTTTTTTTCACAGTATTTGATAACTAACTCTTTTAATACAGGTGAACGCGCTGGTTAAATGGATGGATAAATTAGTGGTAGAACAGTTACTCGATGCCGAAATAAAACGATATTTGTAGGGATTTTTGTGAAGCTTAGGAACCCAGTACTAGTAGGCAAGGTGTTATCTTTGGGTGGGACTTGGAGCATTTTTGTATCGTTGAATTGCTGTTTGGTAAATGATTTTTCTTCAAAATTAGTACGTTTGAAAGTGTTAGACTTTGATAATTCATTTTGTTGGACATCGATGTAGTATTTCTTTCAAATAATAGAAACGTTGTTAGAGGCTTTGTCAACTGGTACAAACACATATTTTTTACTAAGATCTTTTAATTTTAACTTAATTCTGTTTACAGACAGCTTAGGCGGTGACTCTTTATAATTATCTTTATAAAAATTTATTCTATTGGTGACTTTGGTAATAATTTTATCTCTGAACATATTGAGTGCGTGTTTGTCTGCACTTTGTCGTTTGCACCATTTTATACAATAGTTGGTAACTGCGTCTTTAATAATATCAAAACAAGATTGCCAGTTAATTTTCGAAGGTGGGCGATATTTAGGCCCCTTTCTAAAGAAATTCCTAACTTCTTTATCATCGATGATGTTCAAGTTCCCGGTTAATATATGTGTCCGCACGGGTCATAGCGATATGGTGATGTGGAACAATCTCAGCTGCTTGGGTAGTTCTCCTCAAAATAAGCATCACAGGTTATAGAAGAGTAATTGAAAAAAATACTTCTAGTAGGCTTTTTGTAAGAGAAGGAAATGACAGGCATGTCTTGGTTGTCAAAATAAACGGGAACAAGTTTTTGAATGTCAGGGTCCCTAAAAATGCCTGCGATGTCGATCAGATCAATGCCTTTATTTATATATTTTATTTTCAAAAATTGTTTTACATGCTCATCAGGTTTGTCGATTCTCGGATAAAGCCGATGAAAGCAGAAAGCATCAATAATTATGGAACATTCATACAGCGGACTATTTACAGACATGGTATCACATTCCAAAGAGATTTTGTAAAGTTGATTAACAGGCATTGAGCAGAGTTTAGTAAACAATCCATGTCGTCCATTGTTTTTGAAAACAGTATACAGATCTTTAACATTTACGTGGTTTTTACGTTTGTTTTTTATGTTACAATTCACTCTTCGACCATGTGACCTGCGATGGCGTAATTTCGGAGAAGAAATACTCATGATGTCAATGGAAGCGCGCTGAGAAATGTTTCCTTGACCCATGATGTTGTCATTTAGACCTAAAGGGTAAGCTGTCTGAAGTTTCTGTATCCAAGGCAGTTCACATTGTCTTCTTGATCTTACAAATTCTCTCTTGGATTGGTCAGGGGATTTTTCTACAATTTCAAGAGGTTGAATTTTAATAAACTTTCTATCATGATTATAAATCGAGCAATGTTGATAAATGTAAGATCTAAACTTTTTCGGGAACCGAATGCGATACAAGTGCTCTTGGGTGCGTCGTTTTAAAGGAAGACCAGTTTCCCCTACGTCCTGAATTCCTGAATTCAGCCTGGTTTAGTTCAAGTGATCAAATATACCAGGCTGGCTGTTTGTCAGGAGATGTCAACGGAGAATTTGATGGTAAAGTTCCTGCCATTGACATTAGATTTTACAGTATTCTCCTGGACGAGGCGAGGACAAGTAGCACATTTCCTGGCGTCGCACTTTTGAATTTTAGAAAATCCACAATTGCTCTTGTTAAACAAAGAAGCTGTTGTATATCTAGATGTTTGTATTGATTGACATAAATTGGGTATTTTTAGAGGTGTGAGTCTGACTACCGGATTTAGTCCCGAAACAGGTAAATTAGCCAAATTTGAGTGTGAAGAGGCAATCGTGGATTTGATAGAGCGTTTTCTTAAATCATATTTATACTGTACCATGAGCGTCAAAAATATCTTTTATCTAAATCATGACATTGTAACTCTGAATGAACGGTCATTGCCAATACATACTGTCACTTGTAAAAAAAACCCTTAAACACCACAATCACGGGGAATAGTTTTACCAACTCCACACTGCAGTTGTGATTAAAGGGATGCAAAAATTAATATAAGAAAGATAACAGGAAACACCTACAATGGCCGTAAACCACAATCACATGCCACAATCCACCAGGGAACCGCACGAGAAAAACAATAAAATGACAAAAGACAAACATGGACAACGAAAGGAACTCGGGATAGCCGGACTTGGTACCGGCACTAGCAAGAGCTAGCGGTAGGGTTAAACCGGTTTATGGGTACCCAAACCTCCCCTTTCTCTATCCCGTTTCCCTTTAGTATAATAAAACATACAAATAAAACCCAATACAGGTAGACTACTAACTCCAAGACCACAATCTTGAGAAGGAAAGAAAAAGACAAAACGTAATTTAGAAAGATAGGTTGAGGAGTGCTCGCCGCTAAACTGCCGGCTAGCTCAAGGAACCTAGTCTGCTGGTAAAACACTGTCGCACTACGGAATAAAGATCAAACTCAAAACTCCCCGAAGAGTTTGGTAAAGAATTATCATATATTTCAGTAGACATCGGCAGTATCAGTGAATCCAGTATATCTGTAATATCTTCAGGTCATTGGATCCCAAAGCCAATTTAACGGAATCCTGAAGAATATCCTGTCAATATCCCCTATTACGTAAAGAATGTAAGTCACGTCCCAGTTTTTCTGGATTTTTTTATCAGTTTTTGACATTTTTAACAACATTTCCATAAAATCGAGGGTGAGAAATGCCCTTATCAATAAGCTGTTTGCGAGTCGCACCATATTTAGAAATCAAATCTTCATATCTTCTATAAAACTTCTTAAAGGTGTTAATCCATTTATGAAATCTGTAACCTTGTTGTAAAAGTTTGGATGTGATAGTAAGATTACGCTCATTAAAGTCGTCAAGAGTAGAACAGACGCGTGGCAATCAAGTCTGCCTCGACTTCGATAAATTTAACGGGAATATAAACAGACCAATCGTAGTGAACCAAAGGCAGCACTTGTCGGTTTAGGTAGTACCAATGACCAAAAAAATATAATATATCTAATAAGATTAACAACGAAAAGATATGCACAGTCAAAGACTCTTCAAATACATGGTAAAATCCAAGTAATTGGACAATGCACTTTTAAAGTATGTTAGCGTTTATTTTTTTTTAATTCTCTTTTTTGTTCGTATGTTGTGTTTTTTTTTATTTTTATTTTTTGTATTTTTTCTTTTTTTTTCATTCTTTTATTATTAGTTATTTATAGATATTTTAATGAAATGTGCATTAAAATGTTCAAATGTTCCTTCATTGGTCAAACAAAATCATACCACCAAAATAATATTTAACTAAAAGAGCCAAATTTATATCAGTGTTATCTGTGATGGTCTCGCGCAGACCTTGAGAGTTGAGAGGATAGCCTCCACCCCTTGAGCCCAGAGTATGGCCAAAACTAGAGATGAAGACGAGAGTCCATTTTTATTTTTTTTTAATTAAAATTTGAAGTACAAATACAAAATGCTTTGACTTACAAGTCCATGGAGTCCATGGACTCAATTGGTCAAATCCAAAGTATGCCTAAAATAAAGCCAAAGTCCGGAGTCCAAAAAGGGGGTTATACCCTCAGTTGATAGAGGCAAACAAAATTATTAGATGTATTCTGTAGTAAACTTTTTTCATTGTGAACACTACAATAACGGAACACCTACCATTTGCCGTCAATGTGTTAAAACCGACAAGATCGTATAAATCCCCGGAATTAAGGCGCCAGACTTGTGCATCAAATGTTCCACTGGAATCAGCATGGAATTGCCATCTATTTAGAAATCCACAACAGGTGAATCTAAACTCAGTTTGGAACATCATAATTGCAACACCTGAAATAATACAGGATCAAACGAAACATTTATAACTTTTTAAAATTTTGTTATATATGGTTCCCCTTTTATAACCCTTTGTAGAACTTTTTCCTCATATGAGCTCTCCAGTCAATCGGAATTGTACAAATATTAGTCTTTTCCACTTCCGGGTATTTATTCTTATCCAGATTGAATACCCGGAAATGCATTCACCGTTCTAAAGGTGAAATCAGTATGGTGATCCAGAGGGAGATGAGCCAGTTTTCGACATGTAACTAGGAGCAAGTTAGGACTGATTTGTAAAGGGTCGGGAGCAGGATAAGGCATTGTTATGGACATGAAACGTGAAGGAGTAGGCGTCTCGGTAAAGAATCATGAATAAGTATATGTAGAAGCTTGAAAGGACCGTGATTTCAGATTGGATTTTGGAGGAATATGTCTTATGGGAGGATTGAATCATAAAGAAGTAGGGAAAGGGGATTCAAATCCTAGGATAAGATAACGAGTATTTGTCAGAGTTTTACATATTATTCAACAACGTACTATCAGCCTTATGACAGACCTCTTCCAGATAACACCTTACCTTTTATTAGGCTATTTTTGTGATTAAATGGCTGTTATACAAATATAGCATGGCCATGAGGTCAATACATGGATTTTGAGACATGACTGAGGGCACAATCCGAGGTCAATAAATTCTTATCACGTCTATAAATCAATGTATTAATCGGACCTGCAATGCTATAACTGCTTTATTATTTTATGGCATTATTCTTCCTTTTATCAGCATGTAACGTTCGGTGTTATAGTATATAAAATATATTGTAAACCCGACGTTTCCAAATATAGAACGTCTTGTACTATTTATGGAAATACCAGGTTAACACTATATATACATGATACGTCAAATGAACAAATCACAATGCACAAATAATATCACAAAATAATAAGTTGTATTTTCTAGAAAATCATATTACATAGTTAAATACAACCGACAACCTTCAGCCATGGTACAGCCAACATGAATACCAGAGTTTCTTGTTTTTTCTCATCCATAAATAAGCTCTTAAAAATTGAAGTATTTGTGCGACGAGGGGACACAAGAAGCTTAACACATATGACAATGAGAAAGGGGATCAAGGTATTTTGATATTTGTAGTAGACCCAGAAAATTGTTTCCATCAAGTAAAATCTGAAAATTGTCCCATGGGAGATCATTTCTTAACGACTTATTATACACTCCAGATTGAGGATTCAGGGGTTCGAACCCCCTTTTTTCTGTAAAAAAAAATAATTTCGTGACAAACTTTGGTAAAACTGGCAAAATAAAGACTAAAAATCGTCTGGAACGCCAATCTTTATTGAAATTTCAGTGGAATTCCCAATTTTGCGATTTTGCGAAGGATGGATCCGCCAATGAATAGAATACATTACTTTGATTACTTAATATACAGATAACGAAGAAATGTTCGTGTACAACATTGAGCAATATTGATATTTGAAAATCAATAATTTGCACACTATACGAGTGTAATACAGTGGTTCGGTTTTTACCTGTTTCGGTATCTCGTTCATTGTCCCTGCCTTCGGGATCTTCGTCTCCAATTTCAACATTGCCAGTACATGCAGCACTATAGGTATCTAAAATATAAATCAATTCAAATATATCTACTTTTCATAGCATTATAAAAAATATTGTCTTAGGATTAGAATAACACGCGATATGCAATGAAGGGGTGTAAAGTAAATGCACATGAGCTTTTGATATTTGTACTAGATTTATAGCTCTTGCTTTTTATTGCATTTCTCTATGATTAAAGAACAAAGAATACTTTGGACTTTCTTTAAATATTCCCGTCTGATTCAACGCTTGAATCTTGATATAATTTTTTGGTGGCAGTCATAATAACGATATCTAAGTCTACGCGATCGTTCATGCATGAATGTGGGGGTCAGTGTTTGGATGTGAAATCGGTATTTACTCCCTAGATATCAAGTGGCTAGAATTATAAGTGACAACCATGATAAACAGTAAAGAAATTCAGAGTCAGCGGAAAGTGATTGCTGGGGAATTTACATTCAATCCTCTTTAAACTGATGTCTTCTGATGCTAGTACAACTGCATATACTTCAATATCAATGGTATACTTTGGGTGACTGATGTTAAAAGATACAAGAAAAAAAAACTTAAACATTCTCTACAACTGCATAATAATTATTAATAGACTTCCATGAGTTGTTTATGTTAAAAAGACGCAGAGAAAATCCTTATACATTTGAGAACGACGACACCGCCGAACCCAATGCTCTCAAGTCTCTCTTTTTTTCTCGACTTTCGTCAAATGCTCGACAAAAATTAAAACTGTAAATACGGCTTCATTTTATGTAAACTATATCAAATAAACAAAACTGACTTTTCGGTTTACCGTTCGTGGTAAAAGGTAACCTTTCGTAATATGGCTTTCACCTATCATAACCCGCTGTAGTGTTGTGGTCATTTTCCTTTCGCGCGTACTTTCGATATTCCGTCGGAGATACACACTTTGTGGCAATAACTTCTCCTGTACTCCTAAACTTAAATAATTTTCAGAATCTAAAATGCATAGAACCATTTTTAATTCTAATCATTGATTTTGGGGGTTTCCATAGTAAAATATGTACTTGCCTTATTGTTGAATTGGGTACCTATTTTGTGGTTAAAACTCCTCTTAGACCGCTAAGTAGTATATATTTTGAAAAAAAAATTGTATTTAAAGGCCTAAGCTTAAACTTCGAGAACCTGAGAATTATCCTTTTTTACATGAATTACAAAGTCGCAGACATTTTTAACCCTATTTCAATTTTAGCTTGAAAATAAATTTGAAAGAAGGACATTAATTTGTCTAATAATCAGCCAAGCCCTTTTTTGCATGAACATATACAAGTTTCCCACATTTTTATGGCAGTTTGATGTCAATTTTTCCACAACAAAACATTTTATTATCTTTTTATTCATCTTTGTTAATTCTATTTGCTCGTCAATTCCAAGTCCTGTCACGTTTTTAAAATTAAATCTTCATCTGGAGACTTTGACAGTGCAATATTGTTCTATCATAACTTTTTAAAGTTTATATGTATACTTAAATTAAATTAAATCGTAAATATTGTATTCGAAAAGTAAAACATTTTATCATGATATAGCCATTCAGTTCATATACTATGGTCTTGACCAACAGTGATATTTTTCTCATATCAATTTTTAGAGGACAACAAAAGAAAAGAAAGAAGATTTATCTTGTTGAAATATAACAAATTCACAACAATAGAATCATTGTAACTCCTGACTATTAATTTCAATAACCTTTCAAATACATTTGATTTTTAATGCTGGGTTCAGACGTACATATAATGCGCATCGAATACGTATCGAAAACGTTTTCGGTGCGCATTCGATACGTATTACGTGTGAACGCAACGTTACTGATACGTTTTGATGAAAGAATTACTAATACGCATTAGTTTAATACGCATCGAATGCGAATCAATTCGAATTACGTGTGAACGCAGCATAATTTCTTTATTTATCCATTATCAAAATAAATGCACTTCACAAGTTTTCTTGAGATTTTTCTGAAAATATGTTTCCCCGAACTACAAATTATAAGAGACATAACTGTACTGTTTTTCAAACAATGAACGGATATGGAGTAAATGAACATGAGACAAAGTCTCTACAAGTAAATGGTTAACCGAAACAATGGAACAACGCTTTTATTATTTTTCATCATGAAGTTACAATGAGGTTTGCTCGTACCTCAAAGTAAGCCATTTTCAGTGCAGCAAGCATTACATGTGTCAACTTCTATAAATATATCTTTGCAAAAGCTGTGTAAAATATGGTCATGACTAGAGATTCTGTCAAGCAGGAGACTTAAACCGAGAAATTATCTACAAACCCTTATTTAAACAATTAGAAAAAAGAAGGGAAACGGGGAATGTGTCAAAGAGACAACGACCCAAAGGGGAGAAATAACAACTCAAAATGTCTTTTATTTGTCTTTTGTTTAACAAAACAATTTTTTGCGGGGATAAATGAAAGTTTCTCACATTTTTTGGCAGTTTGACATTAATGTTTTCTCTATAATACATTTGATAATCTTTTTAGCCGAGTTGCAACAAAGTTGAACTCGGCTATTGGTTTGGTGATGCAGGCGGGCGGGCGGGCTGTCGTCAAACATTGGTTTCCGGGTGGTATTGGTTTCCATCCAATTAAAATGAAACTTGGATATTTAGTTAGGTATCAGGAGGGAAGGAGCTCTATTGATTTTGGAGAAAGTAGGTCAAAGGTCAAGGTCACAGTGACCAAAAATAGATTGAAAATTTCAGAAAAATTTGGTTCCAGGATGATAACTCAAAAAGTTTACATCATATTGATAACCGAAAAGTTTACATCTAACTGAAATGAAACTTGGATATTTAGTTAGTTACCAGGAGGGAAGGAACCCTATTGATTTTGGAGAAAGTAGGTCAAAAGTCAAGGTCACTGTGACCGAAAATAAATTGAAAATTTCAGAAATAATTGGTTCCCGGATGGTAACTCAAAAGTGTACATCATATTGACATGACACGTGGATATATTGTCGTGAAGTAGGAGGAGATTAACCTTAGCATTTTAAGATAAAGTAGGTCAAAGGTCAAGGTCACAGTGACCGAAAATGTATCCAAAAAATTATGAAATATTTTGTTTCTGGAAGATAACTCAAAAAGTTTAGATTTAATTAAAATCAAACTTTTACATATAGGTAGACAATTTTAGAAATATTTTGGTCTCCACATTAACTTAGGCACAATTAATATTTGAATATCCCTTCATTGTTAATTGAAGTTGTAACTCGGCTTGTGCACTCTGGTGCCATTTAGATTTTTAATCATCCATGTTACTTCTTTTTACTCGTCAATCCCAAGTTCTGTCAAGTTTATAAAAACTTCATTCAAATACTTTGACAGTGCAATATTGTTCTATCAAGATTTTTTTTATATGTTTAATGTCTAAATTAAATCGTAAATATTGTGTAAGGAAAGTAAACATATTATCATAAAATAGATTTTGTCATTGACATTGGTCTTGACCAACAGTGATATTTTTTCCCATATTTTTTAGAGAAGAACAAAAGAAAAGAAAGAAAATTTATCTTGTTAAAATCTAACAAATTCACAACAATAGGATCATTGTCGCACCTTAATGTTAATTTAAGTAACCTTTCAAATAAATTTCATATTTAAATTTCTTTATTTAACCATTATCAAAATAAATGCTCTTCGGCAAGTTTTCTGTAGACTTTTCTAAAACTGTGAAACCCCGAACTGCAAATTACGGAGACATAACTGTACTGTTTTTTTTGTTTTGTTTCTTTTTTTTTTTTAAACAATGAAAGGATATGGAGTAAAACAACGGCAGAAGAATACCGAAGGAACAAAGAAGAAGATTAAACTAGATTTGCAATTGCAAGCAATAGCTGATGTCGCCCCTGGGAGCCAATTCGATGATTCTATCTTCTTCGCAGTGTCAAAATCTATCTAGAAATCAAATTTTGTTGGAATCGGACAAAGTTGAAATTTTGACGTAACGTGGCGGCCATGTTAGAAATGGTGGCCATTTTGAATTTTTTTCGGTGCATGAGCATCAACTAATGGTGTTCCAACTTTTTGCCAAATACGTATGAAATCTGTCAAGGCATGTTTAAGATCTTATGATTTTCATTGAAATCGGAAAAAAATTCAAATGTAACTTAGCCGCTATCTTGGAAATGTCAGCCATTTTGGTGGAGGTACAACTTCATAAGGTGATCCAACTTTGTACCAAATATGAATGAATTCTGTCCAGGCATCATTGAGAACCTGCGTGGACAAAAAGAGGTGGAAGAAAGAAACAATAATAATGAATAATGAATAATAGAGAAACAGACAAAAAACAATATGTCGTCCCGACTAAGTTTTAACAAATCAAAGTCCAGTGACAAGGCAAAAGAAAGAACACCAGACGACGGACGACAAAGGACGCTACACAACCACAAAACGCAAACACTACATATATAACAATAAAAACTAAAGCACTAACAGTGTTAACTCTCAAAAAAGTTACATCAGGTGCTCCGGAGGGGTAGGCATGTCCTGCTTTGTTTACAGCAATAAATGTACACGAGACAAAGTCTCTACAAGTACCTGGTTAACCCAAGCAATGGAACAACGCTTTTATCATTTTTCATCTTGAAGTCACAATGACGTTTGCTCACACCTCAAAGTAAGCCATTTTCAGCACAGAAAGCATTACATGTGTCAACTTTCTACAAATATATCTTTGAAAAATCATGACTAAAGGTTATTCAAGCAGGAAACTGTATGTACTAAAATTCTTTGTATTAACTAAGTAAGCTAAACAGGAAAGACTTCCCTGTTAACCTGTTTATGGTAGAAATTTGGCGTTTCACTTTTTTATCAAAATTCTGTATGAACAAACATAAGGATATGGAGTAAATTTCCATGGGACAAAATCCCTATTAATACATGGTAAGATTAAACAAATGGAACAACATTTTAATTGTTGTTCTTCATCTTTTAAAACTTAACCAAAAGAATTACCTACAAACCATAATTTTAACATTTTGTATTTTGTTTAGCAAAACAATTTTTTGCAGGGGCATATTAAAGTTTACAACAATTATTGACAGTTTGATGTTAATATTTTCACATTAAAACATTATTTAATCTTTTTAATCATCTTTGTTCATTCCATTCACTTGTCATTCCAAGTCCTGTCAAGTTTTTAAAATCAAATCTTCATTCAAAGGCTATGACAGTGCAATATTGTTCTATCAGGATTTTTTTTTTTTTTTTGTAGTTCATATGAATAAATTTAATGATAAATGAAATCCCTATAGATAGATGGTAAGATTAAGCAATGGAACAACGCTTTAACTGTTGTTCTTCATCTTGTAAAACTTAACCTTGGGAATTACCTACAAACCCTAATTTGAACAAAGGAGTTTTATTCGTCTTTTGTTCAACAAAACATTTTTTGCAGTGGCATATAAAAGTTTACCACAATTTTTCGCAGTTTGATGTTAATATTTTCACATTCTAACATTTTCATAATCTTTTTAATCATCTTTTTAAATTCTATTTACTCGTCAATCCCAAACCGTGTAATCAAATTATCATTTAAAGACTATGACAGTGCAATATTGTTCTATCAAGATTGTTTCGTAAATTAAATCGTAAATATTGTATAAGAAAAAGTAAACATTTATCATAATATAGCTATTCAGTTCATATACTATGGTCTTGACCAATATTGGTATTTTTCCCATATCAATTGTTAGAGAAGAACAGAAGAGAAGAAAGAAGATTTATCTCATTGAAATGTAACAGATTCACTACATAAGGATTATTTCAACATCTTGTCGGTAATTTGCTGAACAGGTTTTTTAGCCTTTTTTCAAATATATTTGACATTTGAAGATATTTGTTTATTCATTATCAAAATAAATGCTCCTTAGCAGATATAAATATGCTTCCCCGAATTACTTATTTCAACAAAATTTTCAAACTTAAGACGAGTAATTACCTGCAAACTACCCGCTTAAGGTTGCAAGAATCGAGTATTATGCCAAAAGTTGTTTTTTGAAATCACTATATTTTCATTTCAATTTACGTTGCGTTTTATTATTCTTTGGTGAACATTTTTTAATTGGTTTTTGTCAAAAACTGACCTAAAAAGAGACTTGAGAATATTTTTTTTTCATAATTTGAAATTCTAATTTTGCATTTTTTATTCAGAATTTATTGACGTTATTTTTACGTCACGATTAACAAACTCTAACGTCAGAAAATAGAATGAACAATTTTGACAAAATAATATTATTTCGAAGCAAGAAGAAAAGACTGAAAATAATTATGTTTTTAAACTCGCAAAAAATCAAGTTTATGAAATAAAGATTAATGAAAAACAGTCAATCAAAGATTGCGATCCCCCCGCTACCCCTTTTTGGACCCCCTCCCTTTGTAAAAAAAGACAAGTGTTTTTGAAACTAAATTAATCATCGTAACTGTAAAACACCAAAAAGATATGGTTGCTAGGTAGAATTTCAAAAAATAATGGGTCTTTGAGAGTTTCAGGAACTTTACCAAAATCAAAGATTATTGCAACCTGGCTGTAGAAAATCATCATTTTTACTGTAAGGAATTGAAAGAGATATGGTTGCTAGGTAGAATTCCAAAAAATAATGAGTCTTTGAGAGTTTCAGGAAATTTACCAAACTTAGAATAAAAATTTTTTGCAATCTGACAATGGAAAATGATCACTGATACTATAAGGCATCAAAAAAGATATGGTTGCTAGGTAAAATTCCAAAAAAAAATCCGTCTTTGAGAGTTTCAGAAAATTTACCAAAATTAGAATCAGTCTTTTGCACTCTGATTATTGAAAATGATCTTCAGTACTGTAAGGAATTGAAAAAGTTATGGTTGCTAGGTAGAATTCCAAAAAATAGTAGGTCTTTAAGAGTTTCAGGAAATTTACCATAATTAGAATCGAAGATTTTTGCAATCTGACTATCGAAAATCATCATTGAAACTATGAGGCATCAAAAAAGATATGGTTGCTAGGTAAAATTCCAAAAAGTAATTGGTCTTTGAGAGTTTCAGGACATTTACCAAAATAAGAATCATTGATTCTTGCAACCTGACAGTTGAAATTCATCCTTATAACTCTAAATAATTGAAAAAGATATGGTTGCTAGGTAGAATTCCAAAAAATAATTGGTCTTTGAGAGTTTCAATAACTTTACCAAAATTAGAATAAAAGTTTTTTGCAATCCGACCATTGAAAATGATTATTAAATCTAAAAGGCATCAAAAAAGATATGGTTGCTAGGTAAAATTCCAAAAAATAATTGGTCTTTGAGAGTTTCAGGAAATTTACCAAAATTATAATCATATTTTTGGAATCCTAGTGTTCATACTAGCTGATGACATTAAAATATTGCTTAATTATAAAACTTCATGTTGAAATTTCAAAAATTATAAGTCTTTGACATTTTCAGGAAATTTACCAAATTTGGCACCGGGGTCTAAATTCCAAAAGCTTAGAACGTATTCAAAGAGCAATTCCAATTATTCCTTATGAAAATATAAAACACAAAATCGAAATTATACATAGAGTTCCAGTCGTTCTGATGAGTACTAATTGTTTAACATTTTTTAGCCCCTTAAGGGCATGCCCCCAGGGGTCATACCAAAAGTCCGCTATCATCAGTAAATGAGATGCATATAATCGAACTTGCTTACAAAGTTTCAGCTTCCAAACATTAATACTTCAGAAGATTTCGCTTATTACTGGATATCTCGAAATACATTTTCGCTCATTTTTCCGCCCTGAGGGCAAATTTCAAAATTCCGAAACCTTCGGCACAGACAACTTTTATAGTGTTACCCTTATTACAAGGTTTCTGCGATTTAAGGTGTAAGAGGAGTTCCAGCGGAATCGATTTTTTCGTTTTTTGGACCCCCTAGAGGCCATGCTTAGGGGTCATACCAAAGTTCCGACACCCTCTGTGAAGTTGCTACATAATATGTGAGTCCATATCCGAGTTTCAACTTTCTAGCCCAAATGGCCTTCGAAATTTCTTCAATTATTGGATATCGCAAAAATTCGTTTTCGCCCATAATTTGCCCCTAGGGCGTTTGACATAAATTCCGAATCCACAGTGCGCTACTTCTGATCATACTCTAGTATGGTGCCGAGTTTCAAATTTGTATCTCTTATAGTTCCAGAGCTATCGGGGAGCATAACAAACGCACGCACGTACGTACGTACATACGGACGGACTGCATTACATAAACCCCGCTTTCGCTAAGCTGGGGATAATTACAAAAAATATGTACTCGATTTCTTTTTATTTGCTTATTATAAACGTGCGCCACAACGTAGTTTCATATCTTATTTATACAGTTTAACGTTATTGCAAGTCACTTACTAACAGTGTACAGTATAATCAGTATCATAATATACCCGATACCACTCTTTCAGAAACTAAACCATTATGCGCATAACTTGATTGGACAATAACGTCACATAACGTTACGTCATTGGTTGAAAATCTATTGTTTGTACATTAAATTTGAAATAATTGTACCCATACATCCCAAGTTTCTGAAACGGCAAATTAACAATGAAAAGATATGGAGTAAATGTACATGAGACAAAATATCTACAAAAACATGGTAAAACCAATGGAATAATCTTTTTTAGTTGTTCTTCATCTTGAAGTCCCCATGAGACCTTCAACAATGAGCTTTACTCATACCTCATGGTAAGTTCTAGACGGCCCTCATCACCGGTTTAAGCGGAATACGTTGCTAAATGTCGAACAACGCTACCTCAATGCTGTTTTACTCATAGATGCGGGGTGGTAAACAAACAAAAAATTAGCTGGCAAAGTGTCCTTTTAACCTCTGCCAAATATTGCCCAACCGAAAAAAAAAATAACATAGGACAATCACAACCTATAAATAACCACATGGCACTCATCGAGTAAATTGCAAGAAACTTGATTAAATAAAAGAGTGAAATGTGAGCATATATAAACAGAATAGTTTAAATAACATTCGGAAATTACAAAAAAATAAAATGCAAAAAAAAATAGAAGTATGATAGTGTATCTTTAATGAGATATTCTCTCAAGAACACCATAGTCAAAAATATAGAAAACATGCACCTCTTGTACGGGGAATCAAAGGTCAAGGTCACAGTGACCGAAAATATATTAAAAAAATTAGGAAATATTTTGTTTCTGGAAGATAACTCAAAAAGTTTAGATTTAATTAAAATCAAACTTTTACATTTTAGAAATATTTGGGTCTCCACATTAACTTAAGCACAATTAATATTTGAAGTTGTAACTCGGCTTGTGCACTCTGGTGCCATTTAGATTTTAAGTCATCCATGTTACTTCTATTTACTCGTCAATCCCAAGTTCTGTCAAGTTTATAAAAACTTCATTCAAAGACTATGACAGTGCAATATTGTTCTATCAAGATTTTTTTATGTTTAATGTCTAAATTAAATCGTAAATACTGTGAAAGGAAAGTAAACATTTTATCATTATATAGATTTTGTCATGATCATTGGTCTTGACCAACAGTGATATTTTTTTCCCCATATTAATCTTTTAGAGAAGAACAAAGGAAAAGAGAGAAGATTTATCTCGTTGAAATCTAACAAATTCACAACAATAGGATCATTGTCACACCCTACTGTTAATTTGATTAACCTTTCAAATAAATTTCATATTTAAATTTCTTTATTTATCCATTATCAAAATAAATGCTCTTCGGCAAGTTTTCTGAAGACTTTTCCAAAAATATGTTTTCCCGAACTACAAATTATCGAGACATATTTGTATCGTTTTTTTTAACAATGAAAGGATATGGAGCAAAACATCGCCAGTAGAATACCGAAGGAACAAAGAACACATTGGCGGATCCAGGGGGGTGGGTTCCGGGGGTTGGAACCCCCACTTTTTTCTGGACAATCATATATTTTTCAATGAATATCCTGATGTTTTATTTCGAAATACCCACAAAAATTTTCGCGATATTTCCTTTCATTTCCAATTGGAACCCCCCTTTTTCTAATTGCCTGGAACAAGATTACATAAATCAAAGTTCAGAGGCAAGGTAAATATAAGAACACCAGAAGACGGAAGACCAAAGACGCTAAGCAACCACAAAACGCAAACACTACATATATAACAATAAAGACTTAAGCATTAACAGTGTGAACTCTCAAAAAGAGTGACATCAGGTGCTCCGGAAGGGTAATCATCTCCTGCTATGTATACAGAATTAAAAGTACATGAAACAAAGTCTCTACAATTACATGGTTAACCGAAGCAATGGAACAACGCTTTTATTATTTTTCATCTTGAAGTCACAATGACGTTTGCTCACACCTCAAAGTAAGCCATTTTCAGCACAGAAAGCATTACATGTGTCAACTTTCTATAAATATATCTTTGAAAAATCATGAGTAAAGGTGCTTTCAAGCAGGAAACTGTATGTACTATAATTCTTTGTATAAACAAAGAAAGCTTAACAGAATAGACTTCTCTGTTAACCTGTTAATGGTCGACATTTGGCGTTTCACTTATTTCTCAAAATTCTTTATGAACAAACAAAGGGATATGGAGTAAATTTCCATGAGACAAAATCCCTATAGATTAAACAAATGGAACAACATTTTAATCGTTGTTCTTCATCTTTTAAAACTTAACCAGAAGAATTACCTACAAACCATAATTTTAACATTTTGTATTTTGTTTAGCAAAAAAATTTTTTGCAGGGGCATATTAAAGTTTACAACAATTTTTGAAAGTTTGATGTTAATATTTTCACATTAAAACATTTCATAATCTTTGTAATCATCTTTGTTCATTCTATTCACTTGTCAATCCCAAGTCCTGTCGAGTTTTGAAAATCAAATCTTCATTCAAAGGCTATGACAGTGCAATATTGTTCTATAAAGGATTTTTTTCATATGAAGAAATTTAATCATAAATAAAATCCCTATCTATACATGGTAAGATTAAGCAAATGGAACAACGCTTTAATTGTTGTTCTTCATCTTTTAAAACTTGACCAGAAGAATTACCTTCAAACCATAATTTCAACATTTTGTATTTTGTTCAACAAAACAATTTTTTGCAGAGGCACATATATGTTTACAACAATTTTTGGCAGTTTGGTGTTAACATTTTCACATTAAAGCATTTTATCATCTTTTTAATCATCTTTTGCTACACATATTTACTCGTCAATACCAAGTCGTGTCAAGTTCTTAAAAATCAAATCATCATTTAAAGACTATGACAGTGCAATATTGTTCTATCAAGATTGTTTTGTAAATTAAATCGTAAATATTGTATAAGAAAAAGTAAACATTTATCATAATATAACTATTCAGTTCATATACTATGGTCTTGACCAATATTGATATTTTTCCCATATTAATTGTTAGAGAAGAACAGAAGAGAAGAAAGAAGATTTATCTCATTGAAATGTAACAGATTCACGACATAAGGATTATTTCAACATCTTGTCGGTAATTTGCTTAACATGTTTTTTTAGCCTTTTTTCAAATATATTTGACATTTGAAGATATTTGTTTATTCATTATCAAAATAAATGCTCCTTGGCAGATTTCTTAAAGACTTTAAAAAAAATATGCTTCCTGGAATTATTTATTTCCACACAATTTTCAAACTTAATCCGAGTAGTGACCTGCAAACTACCCGCTTAAGGTTGCAAGAATCGACAGTATTATGCTAAGTTTGTAATAAATATTTTTTTTTAAATCCCTATATTTTCATTTCAATTTGCGCTGCGTTTTATGATTCTTTTGTGGTCATTTTTCAATTGGTTTTTGTCAAAAATTGACCTAAAAAGACTCTTGAGAATATTTTTTTTTTCCTATTTTACATTTTTTTATTCAGAATTTATCCACGTTATTTTTGTATCGCGATTAACAAAATCTAACGTCAGAAATTAGAATGAACAATTTTGACACAATAATATTATTTCGAAACAATAAGAAAAGACTGAAAATTGTTATATTTTTAACCTCGCAAAAAATCAAGTCTATGAAATAAAGATTAATTACAAAAAATATGTACTCGATTTCTTTTTATTTGCTTATTATAAACGTGCGCCACATGTCTTTCTCATGAACGTAGTTTCATACCTTATTTATACAGTTTAACGTTATTGCAACTCATTTACTAACAGTGTACAGTATACAGTATAATCAGTATAATAATATACCCGATACCGCTGTTTCAGAAACTAAACCATTATGGGCATAACTTACACAAAATAAGTTGATTGGACAATAACGTCACATAACGTTACGTCATTGGTTGAAAATCGGTTGTTTGTACATTAAATTTGAAAAACAATAATTGTACCCATACATCCCAAGTTTCTGAAACGGCGAATTAACAATGAAAGGATATGGAGTAAATGTACATGAGACAAAATATCTTCAAATACATGGTAAAACCAATGGAATAAACTTTTATAGTTGTTCTTCATCTTGAAGTCCCCATGAGACCTTCAACAATGAGCTTTACTCATACCTCATGGTAAGTTCTAGACTGCTCTCATCACCGGTTTAAGCGGAATACGTTGCTAAATGTCGAACAACGCTACCTCAATGCTGTTTTACTCATAGATGCGGGGTGGTAAACAAACAAAAAATTAGCTGGCAAAGTGTCCTCATAACCTCTGCCAAATATTGCCCGACCAAAAAAAACTAACACAGGACAATCACAACCTATGAACAACCACATGGCACTCATCGAGTCAATTGCAAGAAACTTGATATAACAAAAGAGTGAAATGTGAGCAAATATAAACAGAATGGTCTAAAAAAAATTCGGAAATTACAAAAAAGAATAAAATGAAAAAAAAAAATAGAAGTATGAGATATTCTCTCAAGAACACCATTGTCAAAAATATAGAAAACATTCATCTCTTGTACGGGGAATCGTATTACGTACACCACACTATAGAAGGGACAAATCCCAAGTCTTAGATTAAGAATGAAGGTA
Organism: Modiolus philippinarum; assembly: GCA_002080025.1. Classification (NCBI taxonomy): domain Eukaryota; kingdom Metazoa; phylum Mollusca; class Bivalvia; order Mytilida; family Modiolidae; genus Modiolus; species Modiolus philippinarum. The sequence continues at coordinate 11,833 of MJUU01047018.1, read as the reverse complement.
TATGGAGTAAATGTCAAGGGACAAATTTTCAACAAATCGGCAGTAAAACCAAGCAATGGAACAACGCTTATATTGTTGTTCTTCTTTTTAGGCCATAAATAGGCCTTCATTTGGTCATACCTCAGAAAGTCCCAGGTTCCTAGTCGTTTTGAGCACAAGGCCTTGCTCCCGGCCTATGCCTGCCTACCCGCAACTGATAAAAAATGAAAACGAAGCGAGCGGGTAGGCAGGCATAGGATTTCCCTTGTGTTTTTTTCTCTCCGAGATTCATATTTGATAGTAAACTTTTTTCCTAGGTCGGGAGCAAGTCCCTGTGGTTTTGAGCATAATTTAGTGCTAAATGTCAACAACGGTACATCCATGTTGTTTTCAACCAAGGATGCTGGATCGTTGTAAATCTACAAACAATACAATCGTCATAAAATTTACAAACTACTCTTTTACTGGCAATGAATAGACGAGTTAAGATAAAGAGAGTATTCAGGAAGAGAACAGGTAGATCCTAATTCATGGCTTGCGCATTGTAAATCTGTTCAAACCAGTTTTTTTTTTTTTTTTTTTTTTTTTTTTTTTTAAGAGATTAAAGCATTTTAAAGATTTTGACAATACATCGTCAAAAACAAATACCGAAGCAAAATGGTGAAGGGGAATATTTCCAAAATCAAAAATCAAAAATTAAAACTCACGGCAAATCATATCAAACACGAATTAAGACAGCATGACAAAGACAAATCAAATAAATAAAATGACAAGAACACCACAAAACTAAAGCACTGGCCAGTGTGAACCCCTACAAAAACCTGGGTATTATCAGCTGCACCGGAAGAGTAGCATGATCTGATCCATACGTGGCATCCGTGGTGCCAGTGAAAAGTCCGGTTTTATCCGGTGTTTGTTAGTCCAGTAATAAACTCTGGATCTACCCAAATTATATGTATTCTCATCTCTGAAATAGAAACATTGTTTGTCTCTCGTGCAGTATGGAGTCCGTTAACGAATTCCCGGTGCTTGAGGTGGATGTTCTGTTTATTTTTTGTCGTCAGTTATGGTGTACTTGTTCATGTGACAATTTTTCAAATGAATGCACTATCAAAATTCAACATTTGGCTTTCTTGTTTTGTAAAAATTACACTATTCTTCTGGCCATCTATGTATATATATTGCCCTCATCTCCCGATTTTACTTGCCAAGTTTTCTTACAATCAACTTGATGAGTGCCCTGTGATTGTTTATATGTTGTATTGTCTTTTGGTCCCTTTGCCGAGCAACGAATGACAGTGTTTGTAATAGAACTTTGCCCGATATGTTATTCCTCATCCATGACAAAAAAAATGAAAAACAGTGGATACATGGATGTAGCGTTGTTCAATATTTAGCAAGTGAATTCCGCTCAAAACGGTGCTAGGGGCCGTCTTGAACTTACTTTTAGGTAAGAGTGTTTCCTTTTTGTTGAAGGCATCATCATGACTTCAGGATAAATAACAACAATGGAAGCGTTGTTCCATTTGCTTAATCTTACCATGCATTTCTTGGGTTTTGTCCCATGTACATTTACTCCATATCCCTTTATTTGTTTATTGTAACGGTCTGTCAAATCATGCTTCTGTATTGACAATTGCAACAGTGACTGAACATACCCCTGATGTATAAGTTTTTGAGACATATTTTTTGACAAAATTGCTGTACAAACTACAGGCACGGCAAAGGCAAATGAGTTGTGAAATGAAGACGCCATAGGCCGGAGATGTAGGAATATTACAGCTTAAAACGGGATGTTTACTATTGAATAAGGAAATTATTTGCAAGTTAATGTAAATATTTTTTTCAGTTGTAAATATTTTGTCAGACGTGTAAACATCCAATAACGATGAAAAAAATCAGTTCAAATACTGATCATGATCAGCAATCACAGTTTTCTCATATTATTATCTCGAGGAAACATTTAGCGGGTTCAAATAATATTTATCTCATTGAAATGTAAAAAATTTGTTTTATCCATTTCATAGTAGAACTAGGATAGCATCTTATCGGTAATTCGTAGTATAATTCATTCATAGATTTTAACTGCGTTATATATTTTATTGTCAAGCAATTTGGTTTAAGGGATGTCGACGTGTAATATCTCGTGTTGCATTACAATTTCTGCGTTTAGGACAACACTGTTATGCATAGAGGGGATACCGACTTTTTAGTATTCATATATATATTCTTTAATCATTTATCTTCATTAAAAAAGACAGATTATGCTGCTCTGTTATATGAAAACATACATAACTTTGGGTGATAGCACGGGCTCTTACCTCCAGGCTCCAACTTTTTTTAACAATGGACTCCGGGTTCCAACTATAGTGCTACAGGTTCGAATACTAGGGCTCCGGGATCCATTAATTACAATAGACGTCGGGCTCAATGCATGGGCTTTTATGTATATTCTCATAAACCAAGATACAATGGTACAGAAAGCATACAGATGCAACAAATATAAAATATGATTACATACGAATGTAGCAAAAAGTGAGCTGTGGAGCCAGTATTATTTTCCAAATAACTGAACTCAATTTTATTCTTTTTTATCTTTACAAAATTTTTAATTTGAGACAATATGAAAAAGAAAGGAAATAGGATAAATGTGAAGGAGACAACATCCCATCTCCAGGTTAAACCCAAAACAAAGCAACTAAGGGTCATCGTACGGTCTTCAAGTCCTTTCTTACCCTATATTCATAACGAAATTTACTGTTTATTTTGCAACTTCGGTATTTTTGTATTCTAATAGAAAGATGGTTTATGCAACTTTTACATATTGTTTGTTTTAAACATTTCATATTGATTTCCTTTTTTTCAAAATACGTCAATATTACGTCAAAATCAGATAATGGAAAATTGACACTTGATGATATTTATAGATAATTTAAGGTCCAGGTAGATAATACATTATAGAAATAAAAGAAAATTTAATAGAATTGAAATCGCAGACAGATTTTTTGCATTCTAAGATATTTTGTAATGTTTTATCATATTTCCAAAGAATGAATTAAATATTATATGTCTCCGATCATATTTCTATCATCAGTCTTTGAAAAAAGACTAAAGTCAGTATTTTTCTGCAACATAAACACAAAATAAAAAGAAAATCTGACAACATGATTATTGCTTAGCTTCCATATAAAATATCTGGATTAAGGGAATGGGAGTGTCAGATTTCAGAAGCATTCGATATNTTTTAAAACAAGCATATACAGCAAACAAAAAATTTGTTTACATTGTCAGACAATTTTTTCTGTGCAAAATCGCTATACAAAATCATAATAAAAAATGTTCAAAAATACTTCTTTAATATATTTATTTTTACAATAAATCGACGCTGTCGCTCTATTTCTTGGTTGTTTTAAACTTTAAATGACTTTAGTTCTCGAAAATCTTGTAAACTTTAAACCTCAGCATGTTTGTATTATAATGAAAATTTGAAATAGACCGAAATCTCATTGTAACGGATGTTAATCATTGCAATTGGAAAAGTCTCTTAAATGAATCAAATCTCCTTAAGTGACCATTTCTCAATGGAAGACTGTCTCTCGGGTTACGATCACATGGTTTCGGGAAAAGTTTCATCATTAACTGTTTGGCAATCCTGCTTCTGTGAACGTTTCCCCTTTCACTAAAGATATTACTACATGATCAAATTCATCATATACATTTTGTGTGAACATTTGTCTCTGGCTAAATCTAGCACTGAAGATAAAGGAGACCAAAAATTAGTATCAATTCAATAATTGTTTTTCTGTTTTACGACGGAACGTAAAACATGGATAATTTAAAGTCACCAGTGCTCCTGAAATGTTGGTAACGGATGTTAATTTCTACAAACGTCGATCAACTTCTGTAATCGAGTTTCAGTTCTATCACAGTAGGCCTCTTCCATTTTAGATATGCTTTTAATTATTCCTTTATATTTTTGCGATTGTTCATGTATATTGTTCGCCGTGCCTAACTGTTAATTAGAAAATACTTTAACTTGTCTCCTCCTTTTAAGAGAAGGCTTAAAAATGCCCCCTTTTAAACATCTTTTCGTTAGACTTTGCATCAAAAGACGTTCAAATGAATATTGTATAATTTAACAATTGTACACTATTAATACAAATCATAATCAATGTTAGAATTCATGAAAATTCACGAAACTATAAAGAATTTTCTTACAAAATAATTTTTCGTTACAGTTTTAACATCCGTTACTTTTTGACCATAATTAAAAGTTTGCGTTTCGTTCGTTTTCTTTCCAATAAACGTGCTCTTTTCAACTTGTGATGAAAATATGTGAACAAAGTCATTGATTATCTACAGTAGGTTAACCAGTTGACCAAATTCCTTCCAATCGGACTGTGCAGGAAATATTACAACCTTATCAAATAATTTCATAAAAATTCCTTAGTTTGGGTATAATTTCGATTCGTCATTGCTTTCAAATGTTGTCTTTCTACATTTTTGGAGTTAATATTATTATAACAAATGCCTAAATTGAGATTCGTGAAAAGCAGGGTTTTTTATTTTGTGTCCAGTAATTTGGTCACGCTTGTTAATGGTAACGGAAGTTAATGACAATCCCAATATTTTGACTGCTGACTGAACAGAAACTCCGACATGTAACTGATTCTTGCATTTCTCTAATATATCTGTATGTTCCCTTAAGATATACTGCAAACAAACTCCCTAAACATGTTACATGACTGACAAACCTTGGTCACGGATGTTAATTTCTTATTAGCGACAAGTTTCAAAATGACAAATGAAAGTTCATATGGAAAAAAGTCCAGTATCGATGAAAGCATTCCTACTCCAGTTGAACATAAGATGTCCTCAACATACATTTTTCTCCATTTTACCTGAGTGATCACCAAGTTATAACTTGTTTGTGCGCATTGCTTTCTCGGTAACGCTTGTTAATACAAAATTAGCGACAGCTTGAATAGTAAATTTTCTGAGTTTTATACTTTAATGTGTCTGTTTCTAGTTGCATACACTGAAAAACAACGTGGCTTCCGTCTTAAAAGTTAGTTGTAAAATATCAAAAACCCGATTTCAATAATTACGACGTCGGCCTCAAAAATTAAATTCTGCTAGCGACATGGAATTTAAGTTAAAATTCAGTTGTTTAAATCCAGCTTGTGCCAAAATTGTTGATAGTGTCATGCTACTGTTGGTTAATTTGTTTTCTTCAGATGTGTGGCAAAACAAAATAACGTTTTGTTTATTAAAGAAAAGTAATTTTTACAATTTTTTTTAACCAAGGACAGTCATATTACGATGTGGGTCACAATTTTGAGAATCACAAGGTCCAGGTAGATAATACATTATAGAAATAAAAGAAAATTTAATAGAATTGAAATCGCAGACAGATTTTTTGCATTCTAAGATATTTTGACGTGTTTTATCATATTTCCAAAGAATGAATTAAATATTATATGTCTCCGATCGTATTTCTATCATCAGTCTTAGAAAAAAGACTAAAGTCAGTATTTTTCTGCAACATAAACACAAAATAAAAAGAAAATCTGACAACATGATTATTGCTTAGCTTCCATATAAAATATCTGGATTAAGGGAATGGGAGTGTCAGATTTCAGAAGCATTCGATATCATCAGGTTTTATCCATTTAAACAGGGTTAAATCTTTTTGCACGTGCATCATATTTTCTTCGTCATAGGCCACTTTAAAATGCATAAAATAGACTATGTATAAAATTTTATCAACTTCCAACTAAATTTTCAAATATCTCAAGACATATAAACAGCCAATGAAAATTGAAGGAAAACTCTAGAGAGAACTGTGTACGCCAAAATTTTGACGTCTTATATTTCAAATATTCTTACATGGATTTTCAAAATTTTTTGCACAAGTTGTTTTATTAGCAAAGCTATTCAAAACAAAAGTCCACAGTTTTAATTCTAATTACAAAATTTCTGACATTCATACTCCCTTGAGATTTTTCTTCTTAATATTATTTTAGATGACATCAAGATATCACATGACTTGAAAAATATAGGTTTCCCTATAATTAAAAGAAATTTTATTCAACGTAGTTTACGAAATGAAGATTTTTATATAGATTAGCCTTGATTTACAGAAATGATGAAAGGATATAGAGTAAATGCACATTAGACAATGACTGTACAAATGCATGATAGAACAAAACACTGGAACATCTAGTCCATGGGCTGGAATAACCTCTCGTGCATCCCCCCACTTCCCAACCCCACCCATTTTTTTTTAATCCGCATACATCCCCTCTTCAAAATAAAACATGTTAACACGAGCATAACCTGCACGCACTGGTGGATAGGGCCCATTTTTAGACCATGCACCTACCGAAATTTATGAAAATTTCGTTTTTCGTTCAAGTTCTTCTTTCAGTTGCTTCAAAATGTTGACCAAATGCTTCCTATTTATAAAAAACGATGCATTATATTATTGCTTATTGTATACGCTTTACAAAGAACCCAAATTTTTACAATATCTATACCCAATACGTTCCAAAGCGCCATTAAACGTACCCCTACCCCTATGAAATATTGAGGAAAATTTAGATATTTTCATTGAAATTGCGTAAGTTTGATGGTCTAA